>JBCFYV010000092.1:0-119651 GCA_039000515.1 Timema cristinae | reverse complement strand
AAAAACTATATTCATTGATACATAATAACATAATACATAGTTAAATAAATTGTTGCAATGCCAATTCAGTTAACTATAATTTATTTATATCTTATTAAAGGGAAAATAATTTCCATAAAATTGTATAATATGTAAAAAGGTTGGCTATGCTTTAAAACATATTTGAGTGTGTAACCTAACGGCCGGTTAATGAGTTAATATATTTATGTTCTATCATAAGAGGACGAAAGTCTTCTATTGTCGTTACCTACCCCTGGACCACCCATCACTGGGACTGACACCTTGTCAACGAGCTCACCACACCAGAGCAGGTCACACACAATTAGTATCATACAAACATGTGTGCCATTTGAAACTTGATGCGTATGCTGTGGGGGGATGTGGGGGGCTACATTTATTAAACGGAATAAAATTTTATCAGGGAAAAATTAAAAAAAAGTGAATGGAAAACCTTGGAAAAATTATTAATTTGAAATTGAATTTCGCTGTGGCATACACTGAAGCACAAACCCACAAAATGTACTTTTTTGGTGTGGATATCTTATGAAAATAAGGACTTTATCATCGTAAGCCATACACATATTTTTTACTTACAACATAAAAACCCAAGTTTATGTAACCCGTCCTAAGATGGACGCCTTGTTTCGAAAGGGGAACCACTAAATACTATATACATTGTATTCGCATTTTTGTGAGTCTCACAATTGACATCAATTAAAAATTAATAATCAAGTATCTGGTATTAAGTAACTTTTGTACTGAACATACTAAAATTATTATTTTATTCAATTTAATCTTTAATCATATTGTATTTGACATGCCAGTAAACTGTTATCTTAACTTGGCAAATATTTGCTAGGTTTCTAATAATACTGTGTTATTTTTCTTCTCAGTATTCCTACTTTTCCTCTAGCGTGCTCAAATGTTGGTCCCTAAAAAGTCCCTTCTAAAAAAATGTTGTGTCCCCTAAGTTCCCCTCTTGTTATGAATTTAAAGTGCTAAATAGCCCTGACTGCTTGCCAGATTGTATGTATTACTTTTGTTTTAGTTTCTACTCTTCAATTTAATGAGTATATACTCATTAACACTGAAAGATCCATTTCGAATTTGTGAAGTTAGATAAAATACACTAAAAATACCATGAATGAACAAAAGACCTTTGTGCTCTAACAGTGTATCAAGTATTGAATGTAAAAAGCCTTGGCCTGTCCAAACACAAAGTACATTACAATTCTTTCTCTCTCAAAAAGCCAGAAAGATATAACTTGATCATGCCTTACTGGAACTCAATAAACTGAAAAACATGATAAATGGCTATTTTGTAATAATAGATAATTTTCAGTTTTTATAGCGAACATATTATTTTTTAACACGTGAAATGTACATTTTTTAATTCCTATTTCCCGCCCCTTGGTTACGTTAAGCTAACATCACTCAAAAAGTAAAATAGGTCAGGGGACAATATATCACAGGGAGCGGTGGGGGACATAATGAAAGTTACGCCCTAAGTGTCAGCAATGTAAAGTGTGAACGGCTTTCTTCTTTTCATTGTAATTCCATAACATGTGTGATTGTTTCTTTATAAATGTTTCTATCCACCTTTCTAAACCACCTTGCAAAAATAATACAATTTAACCATCAAGACAAAGCGAAAACCATTCTTTCACCTAATAGATATATAACAAATAATAGAGTAATTCACATTCATCGTTTATGGTTTATGTATAGTTCTACTTAAATGTATAATGTTCGTACTAAATCCAACTCCATAAAACAAAATGTCCATATATAGTAGTCCACAGACTGTCTTAAAATGTTACACTACAAGTTAAAAAAAAACGAAGACCTAGCACATATTTTTCAGATCAGATAATTCACTATTCGCTATTTTGCAGAATGAGTACCATTACAGTTTATGCTCTGCAGTTTGCACAGAATCATTCATCACACAACACCTCATAGAGTCCCAGCTTTATTCCATTTGCACAAGTTTTCAGAACGTGGAAGCTGAAATGGGGGATAGTAAAAACTAATCCATTTGTTTACGGTCGCAAATAATGATTCCTAAGTTTCATGAATGACCTAACAGCGTTGGCTCAAACAGTACCACTATAAAAGCTCCTGAATAATTCTTGAAAAGAACTTTCAAGATGAACATCTGGTTTTTTTTCCTATAGCATACGGTTTCATCTTTGTGTGAAATCCACGCACGTCCCCTTACGAGGGACCACCTTTCTTCGTCCTCACATAATTTTCTTCTAAAAAAAAAAATAATACTATATATATATACTTCTTGATCAACAACAGGCTGAATTAGTATAGGCCAATGTATTTGTATCAGCAACTCTTGATACCAATCCAACACATCTTTACAACTTCTTGCTTAAGAACCTTAAGGTGAAGTTTTGATATTACATGTTTCCCACTTATCAATACGTTTAGAGGGTTGCAAGGTTAACCCAGATACATGGGTGGTATATTACTTTTCACTTATATCAATGCACAAGGGAGTGAGTAATCACTACAAATGTACTATTGCAGCTTGTTCAAAAATGATTCCAAACTCTTTGGCTTGGCTCAAATCATGTACACCATCCGGGATAGAGTTTGGAGGAAAACCGACAAGGCTAGAGTTCGTCCTTTACTTCAGGGTTGAATAATTAACGCTGTTCCCATGTACCTTGTTATTATTAGCACCGCGTCTTACTACCACTTATGTACCACTGTCCCCCAATCCCAAATTTATTGTCACACTGTCACAATCCCAAAATTAAATTTGTACTCACTGTAAAAAAACCCAATATTGTCACACTTCACAATACCAAGTTAATTTTTAAAAAACTTTCAAATCCCAAAGTATTGTTCCATGTCACAATACCAAGGTTTGGGTACTCACGTCACAATACCAAAAATTGTACCCGTAAATACCAAGAAATGAAACTCACTGTAAAAAACCCCAAAAAAGTAGGGTACACCTGTCACAATACCAATTTTTGTACCACTTTCACAAAAAAAAGTTTTGGGGCCACACTTCACAATACAATTAATGAAAAAACACTGGTCACAATACCAAGTTATTGTACCAGGGTAAAATACCAATTTATTGTACCACTGTCACAAACCAGTTATGTACTCACTGTCACAATCCAAGTTAATGTACCACTTTCACAATACCAGTTATGAAACTCACTTCAAAATTTCAATTTAAATTGTACCATGTCAAATACAAGTTAAACACCCCTTGTAAACAATACAATTATTGTACCACGGTCACAATACCAAGTTTATTGAACACTTTGTCACAATTCCCAAAGGGTTTTGTACACTGCAAATACCAATTATAGCCCCAAACTTTCCAAATACAAGTTAATGTACTCACTGTAAACAATCCCAAAAGTTAATGAAACACCCCTGTCCCAAAACCAATTTTATGAACACACTGTCCAATAACCAATTTAATAAAACAAAATTCAAAATACCAGTTATTGTACCACTGTAAATACCAATTTAAATTGTACTCACGTCACAATACCAATTATTGTACCAAGGTCAAAAAACCAAGTAATGACCCACTTCAAAATACCAAGTATAATGTACCTTAAACAAAACCCCCAAGTTTATGTACACACGGGCACAATACCAAGTTATTGTAACACTGTCCAATACCAAGGTTATAGACCACGTCAAATCCAAGTTATTGTATCACTTGTCACAATAAAATTTAAATTTGGTACCCACTGATCAAATACCAAGTTAATGTACTCATTTGTCAAATACCCTAATGTCCCAAACTGTCACAAAACCCAATTATTGTCCCAACTGTCCCAATAACCAATTTAATTAAACCCCACCCTACTTTAGAACCCTACCAAATCCGAATTTACCACTTCCCTCTTAGTCCCAACACTGTAATCCGCCCCCCCACACCAAAACCAAGTTATTGTACCATGTCAAAATACCAAGTTATGTAACACACTGTCAAATACCAATTATTGTACCACTGTCCACAATACCAAGTTATTGTACTCACTGTCACAATTTACCAAGTTAATGTACTAACTGTCAAATACCAAGTTAATGTATAACGGGTCAAATAACAAAGTTTTTTTGGTACACACTGTCACAATCCAAGTTTTTAAAACTCACTGTCAAATACCAAGTTATTGTCTCATTGTCAAAAAAACCAAAGGGGTTATATTGTACCACTGCCCACAATACCAATTTAAATTGTACACACTTCACAATACCAAGTTAATGTACACACTGTCACAATACCAAGTTTTATGTACACACTGTCACAATACCAAGTTATGTACACACTGTCACAATACCAAGTTATGTACACACTGTCACAATACAAGTTAATGTACACACTGTCACAATACCAAGTTTATGTACACACTGTCACAATACCAAGTTATGTACACACTGTCACAATACCAAGTTAATGTACACACTGTCACAATACCAAGTTAATGTCACCACTGTCACTATACCAAGTTAATGTACACACTGTCACAATACCAAGTTAATGAACACACTGTCACATTACCAAGTTTATGTACACACTGTCACAATACCAAGTTAATGTACACACTGTCACATTACCAGTTATGTACACACTGTCACAATACCAGTTTATGTACACTGTCACAATACAAGTTTATGTACAACTGTCACAATACCAAGTTAATGTACACACTGTCACAATACCAAGTTTATGTACACACTGTCACAATACCAAGTTTATGTACACACTGTCACAATACCAAATTAATGACACACTGTCACAATACCAGTTTATGTACGACCTGTCACATACTAAGTTATGTACACACTGTCACAATACTATGTTAATTACACACTGTCACAATACCAAGTTAATGTACACCCCACTCTACACAATACATAAGTTATGTACACACTTCACAATACTAAGTTAATGTACACACTGTCACAATACATGTTAATGTACACTACTGTCACATTACCAAGTTAATGTACAATCTGTCACAATACAAGTTAATGTACACACTGTCAAATACCAAGTTAATGTACACACTCTCACAATACTAAGTTAATGTACACACTGTCACAATACAAGTTAATGTACACACTGTCAATTACAAGTTAATGTACACACTGTCACAATACTAAGTTAATGTACACACTGTCACAATACCAAGTTAATGTACAACTGTCAAAATACTAAGTTAATGTACACACTGTCACAATACTAATTAATGTACACACTGTCACATTACCAAGTTAATGTACACACTGTCACAATACAAGTTAATGTACACACTGTCACATTACCAAGTTAATGTACACACTGTCACAATACTAAGTTAATGTACACACTGTCACAATACCAAGTTAATGTACACACTCTCACAATACAAAGTTATGTACACACTGTCACAATACCAAGTTAATGTACACACTGTCACATACCAAGTTAATGTACACACTGTCACAATACCAGTTTATGTACGACCTGTCACAATACTAAGTTAATGTACACACTGTCACCATACAATATTAATGTACACACTGTCACAATACCAAGTTAATGTACACACTGTCACATTACCAAGTTAATGTACACACTGTCACAATACCAGTTTATGTACGACCTGTCACAATACTAAGTTAATGTACACACTGTCACAATACATGTTAATGTACACACTGTCACAATACCAAGTTAATGTACACACTGTCACAATACCAGTTTATGTACGACCTGTCACAATACTAAGTTATGTACACACTGTCACAAACCAAGTTAATATACTAATGTCATTATACTTAGTAAATGTACACACTGTCACAATACCAAGTTAATGTCACACTTCACAATACAAGTTAATGTACACACTGTCACATTACCAAGTTAGTGTACACACTTCACAATACCAAGTTAATGTACACACTGTCACAATACCAAGTTATGTACAACTGTCACAATACTAAGTTAATGTTCACACTGTCACAATACCATGTTTGTACACACGTATACAATACCAAGTTATTGTACAAACTGTCACAATACTAAGTTAATGTACACACTGTCACAATACCAAGTTATTGTACACACTGTCACAATACGAAGTTAATGTAAACACTGTCACAATACCAAGTTAATGTACACACTGTCACATTACCAAGTTAATGTACACACTGTCACAATACCAAGTTTATGTACACACTGTCACATTACCAAATTAATGTACACACTGTCACAATACAAATAATGTACACACTGTCACAATACCAAGTTAATGTACTACACTGTCACAATACCAAGTTATATTACTCACTATCACAATACCAAGTTATTGTACACACTGTCACAATACCAAGTTAATGTACACACTGTCACAATACAAGTTAATGTACTTACTGTCACAATACCAAATTTATGTACACACTGTCACAATACCAAGTTTATGTACACACTGTCACAATACCAAGTTTATGTACACACTGTCACAATACCAAGTTATTGTACACACTGTCACAATACCAAGTTTATGTACACACTCTCACAATACCAAATTTATGTACACACTGTCACAATACCAAATTTATTTACACACTGTCACAATACCAAGTTTATGTACACACTGTCATAATACCAAGTTTATGTACACACTGTTACAATACCAAGTTATTGTACACACTGTCACAATACCAAGTTTATGTACACACTGTCACAATACCAAGTTAATGTACTCACTGTCACAATACCAAGTTATTGTACAAACTGTCACAATACTAAGTTAATGTACACACTGTCACTATACCAAGTTATTGTACACACTGTCACAATACGAAGTTAATGTACACACTGTCACAATACCAAGTTAATGTACACACTGTCACATTACCAAGTTAATGTACACACTGTCACAATACCAAGTTTATGTACACACTGTCACAATACCAAGTTTATGTACTAACTGTCACAATACTAAGTTAATGTTCACACTGTCACAATACCATGTTTATGTACACACTGTCACAATTCCAAGTTATTGTACAAATTGTCACAATACTAAGTTATTGTACTCACTATCACAATACCAAGGTTATTGTACACACTGTCACAATACCAAGTTAATGTACACACTGTCACAATACAAGTTAATGTACACACTGTCACAATACCAAATTTATGTACACACTGTCACAATACCAAATGTATGTACACACTGTCACAATACCAAGTTTATGTACACACTGTCACAATACCAAGTTTATGTACACACTGTCACAATACCAAGTTTATGTACACACTGTCACAATACCAAGTTTATGTACACACTGTCACAATACCAAGTTAATGTAATCACTGTCACAATACCAAGTTATTTTACTCACTGTCATAATACCAAGTTTATCTACACACTGTCACATTACCAAGTGATTGTACTCACTGTCACAATACCAAGTTATTGTACTCATTGTCACAATACCAAGTTATTGTACTCACTATCACAATACCAAGTTATTGTACTCACATTCCAAATACCAAGTGATTGTACTCACTGTCTCAATACCAAGTTAATGTACACACTGTCACAATACCAAGTTAATGTAGTCACTGTCACAGTACCAAGTTATTGTACAAACTGTCACAATACCAAGTTATTGTACACACTGTCACAATACCAAGTTATTGTACTCATATCTCTCTGAGGCAAGAGGAGGCACGGTACACAATATTAGTCATATTCAGTCCCACAAATATAAAAGCGGTTACCATTCATCAATAGCTTCCAGACCATTTTAAAAGCTGATCGTTCCGGCCCCAAGTTTCATAATTTGGTGGGAGCCACGTGACCGGAAGTGCGTTCGACGTCTCTCCCTGGTAATCACCGCCTGCGCACGCGCACGGGAGGGAATGTAAACACAATTATTGTAACCTCGAGAAATAAAATGGCTCGAAACATGTCTACTCGAAATAGTATTAATTGAAACCAAACACAATTACTGTTATTAGTTTTTATTCCCGTGATCGTTACATTCGATCGTGAAGTGTTATGGCCGTGTTTTATAACCAATACAACGAGCAAGTTGTAAAAAACAAAGATGGAGTGTAGACACACTTTCTTAACGATGTTTCCTATAAAACATATATCCATTTCGAAAACTGTATTTTGTCAATAAACAATTAAATAATTTTACATAATTATGAATATGTATGAATATATATTTAGTTTAAACCACTTCTCTCTAAAAAAATAAAGACGGATGTCAACTTTTCAAGACCTCCTGAACCCAACAATTTGTGTTCACGATGCCTTCTGTCTGTCAGTCTGTCTGTCTGTCTGTCTGTCTGTCTGTCTGTCTGTACCGGCCGGGGAATACGCTAACTGCGTGATATGTTGAATAAAGTAGGCACCGCAGTATGAAATGACCAACAAAAAAAGAAAATATAATTGTTTTAATGTTTTTCGTTACTTGGACACGGAATAATAAAGTTAAACATTTTAAAACTAAGCTCGATCGAGGAAATTCAATTTTGATTGGGGGGCATCAGCGATAGTGCAACAATGTCACGAAACAGGGACACATCAACCATCAACATTATTTGCAAAAAAATACAAATTTAAATTTTGGGATGAAAAAAGTAATGTAAATAAACATAAAACAAAATATAATTAATTTTAAATATGTTATCCTTAAAGTAGTTTATCCTTGGTGTTAGAAAGGCCTGTGTGGTCCCGCATGAATCACAGTTATAATATTATAAGTAATAAATTACTTTGAGCACATTTTATTATTGTTATACACCACGTGTGTGTGGTCTTTATAAGAGACGGCACCATATGTTATCAAATCGACACGACACACCAGAATGAATTAATTTGGGGCTGAGAGAAAACAAACAAATACATAATTATATATTGAATAAATTTAAATATCTAGAGTTTAAGGCCTCAATCCCATAACATAAACAAATATTATTATAAATATTAGTATACATAGCATAGATTAAAAAATATTAAATACTTAGCATAAGGAAAAATTGTGAGAATTGAAAATTATTTATTCATTAAAAATTATCTCTTATACATCAGGCAGTAGAGTAAATTTGTGATTCGTATTGAAGACAATTATGACGTAGTGATAAGATGATGAGACAAACTTTGCTATTTACCTTACAGTGGAAAAACGAAGCCGTGGCTTTATTTGGAAGTATCTATCCGTATTCTTGGGTAACTTTATGTTTTAAAATAAACTTACGGGAAACAAAATCCTGTCATCTTCTTGCTTTTATCAAAAAATTAATCAAGCTCTCATTTTGAATTTGAAATTCAAGGAAAGTAAAATCTATGTCAGAAAGTTAATGAAAAAACTAGTAAGATATCTGTAGAGAAAATAGACGGAAATAAATTAGGATTAAATAAGGAGATAAATTAATTGAATAAAGTATTTAGTCACAGTAATAAACAAATGAGTAACATCACGAAATAAATTGTCCTCATCAAGCCACATTCTAAAATCCCTGTGACTTCTCATTTATGTATTAATTGCCATTAGAAGGAACCCAAGTCCTAGTTCTTCAATGTCCAGAAAGAATGCGCTTGCTGTATGATAGTTTCATGAGCCAGCAGGACCAACCTCGTGCCGTGAAATAGCTCTTCAATCCAGCGAATACAAGATGACCAACCTAACCTCGGCGACTCCCATACAACGCTTCTTACTCGTAACTCCGGCCTCTCCTTAAACGTAACTGACGTTTCCTCCCGGGAATATAATATGTGAGTGGAAATGAGGAAAAAATAGATTCGGGAAACGTACGCCATTACTCGTCAGTAAGTTGCTGACATCTCACCTGCTGTCAAGGAATGTAAGACTCTGAATATAGAGAACAATAGTTTCACAGGTTGTTCGGTGTGGAACATTGTCTTACCTTACATGACGAGAACAGATTCAGGGAGCTCGGAAACAAGGTGTTTAGGAGGATATTTGGTTCAAAGGCGATTATATTACTGGGGAGGGGAGGAGGTTACATAATTATTAGTTACATACCCTGTATTCATTACAAGATATAGTTAGGCCAATCAAGGCTCGTGGATTATGGTGGGCTGGACATTCAGGGCGAATGGGGGATTCTGGAAACTTTTTCAGGGTACTGACTGGTAAACCCAATGAGAAGAGACCATTGGTAAGACCTAGACATGGCTGGGGGTAACATCAGACTGGACCTGGGGAGAAAGAGATGAGATAGGGTGTAATGAGGTGGACTGGATAGAATTAGCTCAAGATAGAGATAGGGGTAATGAGTGGACTGGATAGAACTAGCTCAAGATATAGATAGGGCGTAATGAGGGTGGACTGGATAGAACTTAGCTCAAGATATAAGATAGGGGTAATGAGGTGGACTGGATAGAATTAGCTCAAGATAGAGATAGGGTGTATGAGGTGGACTGGATAGAATTAGCTCAAGATAATAGTAGATGAGGTGTTGTAATGAATGGTTTGGGACTGGATAGAACTAGCTCAAGATATAGATAGGGCGTAATGAGGTGGACTGGATAGAACTAGCTCAAGATAGAGATAGGGTGTAATGAGGTGGACTGGATATAACTAGTTCAATATAGGGATAGTTGTCGTACCTTTGTAAGTGCGGCAATGAAGCTTCAAGCTCCCAATGCTATAGAGTAAGTTATTATGCAAGAACAGTCCCAAAACCCACATAGTGTCCGGTTCTTTTACCTAAAGGTTTTCCCACTTTTCCTCCATACAAATGCGTGTACATTTCCTCTATCTTCCTCATCCACAATCCATTAGCGTGATTGATTTATGCGCTAGGTCAGTGGTGGAGCGAGATCTTTCTTCTTGGTGGGGCCAGGCCAAAGCCTACCGGTAAAGAGTTCACACCGTGCTAACATATTAAATTAAATTCATTTTAGTCTCCTAATCTTTAAAAATCAATAGAATTTCCAAATTACTGAACTAATCTACAAAGAGAAATCATTAAAAAAAATGCAAGTTTTGAATTAAACTTACCAAGTGATAACATTACTTGTACACAGGGCTGGATTTAAGAGGGGACGGTCGGGGCGGTCTTCTCCCCCCCCCCCCCTCAGAAATAGCCCCCCCCCACAAATTCCCGAAAGAAACGAAAAAAACCTCTATTTTTCTATTTTAAATGCTTTCTTGTTTGTGTCTAACATAATGTTATTCCTTAACGAAATAATGAGGTATAATCAAATTAACGTGAGTTCAGCTTAAATTAAGAATAAAATTCCTACCGACATTTGAAAGATGAACTAGGAAAGTCCTAGTTGATCAGATATAATTTTGCGCGCTAACTAATATGTTGGGATAGGTTTAACTGGTAAAAAATATTAAATTTAATGTAAAGGTATCTTAATCTTATAAATTTAACTAAATAGTATACTGAATAAATTACACGTAGTGAACTTATTTAAGCACTATGTTGGGGTAGGTTTATCTTGTAAAAACTATAAAATTTAATTTAAAGTAATTTTAATCTTATAAATTTTACTAAATAGTCTATTGAATAAATTACACGTAGTGAACATGTTGCGGTAGGTTTACCTTGTAAAAACTATTAAATTTAATTTAAAGGTATTTTAATCTTATAAATTTAGCTAAATAGTCTAATAAATAAATTACACGTAGGGAACTTATTTAAGCACTATGTTGGGATAGGTTTATATTGGAAAAACTATAAAATTTAATTCAAAGATATTTTAATCTTATAAATTTAGCTATAATAAATAATAAGTGTTCAATCTAAAAATAACTAATAATCTAATTACTAATTTTTTTTAGAAAACCGACTAAATCAAACAAGGATTTGATTTAAAAAACGCCATATAATATAATTTAATTACATACTAATATTAGTAAATCTTAATCCTACTAGACATAAATATATATATTTTTAACACTAATAACACATGAACCCCCATTTTATTTTTTTGAACTTATAAAATGGGGTTTCATGAACATTTATTCACCCGCCTCGGTGGCTTAGTTGGCTAACGCGCTAGTCATGTTGAGCTCGACTGCTGAGGACGGGGAGATCCAGGTTCGAATCTCGGTCGGGTGAACTGGGGGTGTTTTTCTTAAAGTTTTTTCCGCTCTCTCTCTCCACGCAAATGCGGGTTCACTTCTTCTAATTAAACCTTCTCAATTCCTATTCCATTAACGTAATTAGTACTTAAAGCGTATAACCCGAACAGTAGTAAGACGCGGTGCTAAATAATAATAATAATGATAACATTTATTCAATTTTAATAACCTATTAGTAATATAAATAGGTATTATAAATACAATATCCTATTTATTTATTTGAATATAAGATTTTATGTAGAATATATTTTAACTATTTAAGATCAATTATATTAATATAAATACTTCATTATATATAAATATGACTTAAATATTTATTAATTATAACTAAACAAATATGAAAATAAATAATTAATTCAATATTTTAATATAAGAACTTATATTAATTTATTATGTATATTTAAATATAAAATTAAAATATTTAATATATTATATTAATTTATATATATATATATTGTTTATATAAAAAATTTATTTAAATTATATAATACATTATATATATTAAATTAGATAATTTATATTAATATAAATAATTATATAGTATAATAATGTTCAATAATGATCTATATTATAATAAATGTTTTATTAGGCATTGGTCTTTTAATTATTAAAATTATTATAATGATTATATAATTAATTCAGTATATTAATTAAATTCTTATTATACCACCAATTTAAAAAAAATACAATTAGATGAAAAACTATCTGTACCAAAATCCAGTTTCTCAAATTTTCAAAAAGTATGCCCATTTTCTAAAAAAGTATTGGCATACTTCGAAAAAGTATCGCATACCAAATTAATTAATATTTCACATTATAAAAATATTTATATTAAAATCCCTTCTATTCTAAGTCTCTATAATATTAAAGTGTATACATTTTTATACGTTAATAAAGCTAAATTAAACACACATACATTTGTATACACATAATTTATACAGTTTTTTATTTTAATAAATATAAACATTTTAGCTTAAAAATTGTAAAAAATATAATATTAAGAAATCACATTGAAATTAAACATAATATAAATAGATTCAAATAATTAGCTACACTGAATAAATTATTAGAGCTAATCTTATAAATAATAATTCACTAACATTTTACTTTTATTAATAGTAGTAGGATTAAAAAGAACATGTTTAATATAAAAAGAATAATATTATATAATTTTATAAATTAATATTATTAGTCAAAAACTAAACAATAACTATATTTAATTATAAACTTTAATTGCAATCCAATTCTTCTAATGCTATCAAATAGATAAATACAACGTGTATCTAAAACATTGCATCAAACTTTGGGAGGCTATTCCTTGGGGGAAAATAGAATAATTCACATCAGCAACCTAGGGTCCATCTTGAATACTAAGGGTGGTATACACACCCTAAACATAGAGCTAAAAACGACTATTGTGTGAAATATTATGAAAACTGATTAAGGTATTACAAAGAATCTTTGTATACTACTTATTGAAACCTTGCTCATTAATAAACTAAATGTGCTGTTACCGTTACCCACCCCCATCATGTAAAAAAGGGGGGGGAGGGGGTTGTAACACTTTTTTCTGCAATAAAATATGACAGGTTAAGTATTACTAGCTTTGACTTAAGATTACAAAATATTAAGTAAAAATTAACAAAAAAAAGGTGTCTTGGAGAAATTGTATATTTTTCCCCGTTTCCGAGATAATCGTGCATGTTTGATTTCAAAGACAAGTGTAAATTCCTGCCAGGTAGGCAATCAGTATAGCTGTTTCGTGGCCAACACGCTCTCCTCACCTTAATCCGCTAGACTTCTTTCTGTGGGGTTTTTTAAAGCTTTGGTGTACGAGACAGCCATTGAATCCGAGGAACACCTGTTAGTCAGGCTAAGTGCTGCATGTGTAAGGTTCAAGAAACACCACGTGTTTTCGAAAGATTACGCCAGTCATTGATACGCCACCTCAATTATTTCAATGAAAGTTATGGCCCACTATTTTAAACACTTGCTATGAATCTGCTTTTGAAGCTAGGAATTAAAACATACAAGAACTACGGTTATATTTCTTAATTTAGCTTTCAATACTCCAGTGAGTGTAATGAATATAATCCCACCCAAGTGTGAACTGTGTAAGCATAACTTACTAATGTGATAAATAGAACACATCGGAGCTTATGAAGAAGGAAAAGTATCTGAGCTTCTCCGTCATAACACACAAACCAGCCTTGTTTACCAAATGTACGTGATACATATAAGTCATTCACGAGCTAAGTTTACCTGGATGACAGCTCGAAATGTTACTAGAAGTAATCCCTAATATATCACTACGCCAACAGCTGACATCTATCACTTTGGATCATTGTAATGAAAACAGATGGTAATATATTAATGTGATAGTTAACCACAGTAATTTAGGCCAATATTATTTATATATTTATTTGAGGTTGGACACAAAGTTTATTTATAGTTTTATTCCCTTAAAAATTATTAACACCACTTTCACAAAAACTTCTAACGAACATAGCTTCAAAATGGCGGCTGACGAATCTAAACCATATGGTTGAACATAACGGTAAACAAGTTTTTTACAATAACCAGACACGCAGTTGATGGAAATATTTTATTCAATTAAATATTTCAAAATACGATAAAATAATCATAAAATCATTTATTGTATGTAAAAAAATTGACAACAATTTTCTCTTTGCCAAGTAAATACGATGCCTGTATTAAAAGGTATTGATTTGTGCACTAATTACACAAAATCAGTAACGTTCCAAAACGAAAAATAAGTACTTTTAGTTATGTTTAAAATATTGTTTCGAGTTGGATAGAAAGAAATTATTTAAAAAAATGAAATAGTATGAGAAAACTTAAGTCTACGTTATTTTAAATGTAATATATAACAGGTAATTAAAGATCTTTACATTTATAACAAAACTGTGATCTTTTACGAGTGTTGGCAACCCAAAACCTAAACATATGATTTTCGAACTGTCATCCAGGTAAAAACCTACCGTGAATGGAATATAGTCACACGTGCTGGTAAAAATGGTTAAACGACTGCAGTGCGAAGTGACACTGCGATTCTGGTTGCCTACCTGGCAGGCATTTACACTTGTCTCTGAGCTCAAACGTGTGTGATTATCTCGGAAACGGAAAAAGATAGACAGTTTATCCAAGGAACCTTTTTTTGTTAATTTTAATCCTTATTTTGTAATCTTCAGTCAAAATTAGTAATACTTAATCTGTCATATTTTATTGCAGAAAAAAGTGTTACAACCCCACCTTTTTTACATGATGGGGTGGGTAACGGTAACAGCACATTTACTTTATTAACGATCAAGGTTTCAATAAGTAGTATACAAAGATTCGTTGTATACCTTAATCAGTTTTCATAATATTTCACACAATAGTCGTTTTTAGCTCTATGTTTAGGGGTGTATACCACCCTTAATATTCAAGATAGACCCTAGGTTGCTGATGTGAATTATTCTATTTTCCCCCAAGGAATAGCCTCCAAAGTTTGATGCAATGTTTTAAATACACGTTGTATAAATGAAGTACCTGACTAAAGGGTTATTTTGATAGAATATATCAAGTAAGAATCAACTTACCTTTATTATATTTAATAGAATTAAACTATCGCATTCAACACAGAAACTCAAGTGCATCGTACACTCAAATATATATATAAAAAAAAAGATAAATTTAAGCTAATAGGTTCATACCCCATATATGGAATTAATTAATATTCCTTTTTCTAATGAAAATAAACTTTATAAAATCTATCTTTTTAATTACCCTTACAATTGGAACTCTAGGTTCTATTTCTTCTAATTTTTGATTAGGGGTGTGAATAGGTTTAGAAATTAACCTATATCTTTTATCCCTTTAATTTCAACTACTAATAACTTTTTTTCATCTGAATCAGCTTTAAAATATTTTCTTATTCAAACCATTGCATCAATTGTTTTAATTTTATCCATTATCTTAATATTTATTATTAAATCTATAACTATACAAATTTACATTAACACTTAGTCAATAATGTTAATTATATCAGCCTTAATAGCAAAAAGAGGAATTGTTCGCTCCCCTTCACTTCTGGTTCCCTGGAGTAATGGAGGGGTTAACTTGAATAAACTGCTTAGTTTTAATAACATGACAAAAAATGGCACCTTTATTAGTTATCTCCAACAATTTAATAATAAAAGATTTCACCTTCCTAGTAGTTACTTGTTCTGTATTAATTGGGGCACTAGGGGGTTTAAACCAAACATCCCTACGTTATTCTTCCATTGGTCACCTAGGTTGAATATTAATCGCTATAACAGAAACTGAATACCTCTCAACATTTTATTTGTCGATTTACATAATAATTACATCCACCATTGTATTAATCCTCTATATAAAATCGATTACCCATATTAATCAAACTTTTACGGGCCTTAGCTTATCTCCTATAATAAAACTAACCTTATTTATTAATTTACTCTCATTGGGGGGCTTACAACCATTTTAAGGGTTTCTACCAAATGATTAGTTATTCAATATTTGATTTCACAAAATCAAATACGTTACTAATTACTATAGTAATATGTACTCTAGTAACATTATTTTATTACCTGACGGTCAGATATTCCTCTTTACTGATTAATTCTACTCAACTAAAATGAAATATACTAACTTTAAATGATTCTTTTAAAACGTATATAATACTTATTACTTCTTTATCTCTGATAGGTTTGCCCTTAATTACTTGTATTATTAACTTAAAATAAAGTTTTATGTTAAATAAAACTAGTAACCTTCAAAGTTATAAATAAAGTATAATCTTTAAGTTTTAGTAGATTAAGGGTTTATCCACTCCTTTATATTTGCATTCTAATATCATATTATTGACTATAAAGCTATGGTAAAAAAGGGTTAATTATCCTCGTCTATAAATTTACAATTTACTGCCTACTAATCTCAGCCATTTTACCGCGACGATGATTATTTCTCTACTAACCATAAAGATATTGGAACACTTTACTTTATTTTTGGTGCTTGATCTGGAATATTTGGAACATCACTTAGCTTATTAATCCGAACTGAGTTAGGTCACCCTGGAACTTTAATTGGGGATGATCAAATCTATAATGTTATTGTTACAGCACATGCTTTTATTATAATTTTCTTTATAGTAATGCCTATTTTAATCGGTGGTTTTGGGAACTGGTTAGTCCCTTTAATGCTAGGAGAACCTGACATGGCTTTCCCTCGAATAAATAATATAAGATTTTGACTTCTACCACCTTCACTAACAATACTTTTAACGAGATGATTAATTGAAAGAGGAGCAGGTACAGGGTGAACAGTTCGCCCTCCTCTTTCGTCTGCTATTGTACATGCGGGGGGATCAGTTAACATAGCAGGGTTTCATTACATTTAGCTGGAATATCGTCGATTCTAGGGGCTGTACATTTTATTTCTACTATAATTAACATACGACCTGTTGGAATAACTTTTGACAGAACCACGTTATTCGTTTGATCAGTTTTAATTACTGCAATTCTTCTTCTTTCTTTACCAGTTCTAGATGGAGCAATCACCATACTTCCTACTGATCGAAATCTAAATACATCATTCTTTGATCCTGCTAGGAGTGGTGATCCAGTCTTATATCAACACTTATTTTGATCCTTTGGGCACCCTGATGTTTATATTCTAATCTTACAAGGGTTTGGGATAATTTCATATATTATATGTCACGAAATTGGGAAAAAGAAGTCTTTGGAAATCTCGGAATAATTTTTTCTATAGTCGCAATCGGTTTTCTAGAGTTTGTAGTTTGAGCTCACCATATATTTACTGTAGGTATAGATGTTGATACGCGAGCATACTTCACTTCAACTACAATAATTATTGCAGTTCCCACAGGTATTAAGGTATTTAGTTGACTAACAACAATATATGGATCTCGATTAACTTACAGTGGCCCTTGTTTATGGGCTATAGGATGTATCTTCTTATGGTCTATCTCCTCACTCATATCATAGAGAACAGATAGATGAAACTACTGTACACACATCATAGAAAATATATAGATGAAACTACTGTACACATATCATAAAGTACAGATAGATGAAACTTCTGTACATTTATCATAGAGTACAAATAAATGAAACTACTGTACACATATCATAGAAAACCAATATATGAACCTACTGTAAACATATCATAGAGAATAGATAGATGAAACTACTATAAACATATCATAGAGAACAGATAGATGAACTACTGTACACACATCATAGAGTATAGATAGATGAAACTACAAACAAATATAAATAAATACCCCCTCGAGTAGATAAAAATTATAATGAAATGACCTTCAACCAAAGACCGCTTTGGGTAATGTCTAATCCAAGAGACCACAAGTTATATAATAGAGCATAATATATAAGCAGACTAGCTCAAATTAATATTTAACCTTGGCCGTGAGGATTCTTATCTCGTAGAAAATAGAACGTTAGACCTAATACTTAGCTACTATTATACTTACATGGGAATAAATAATATTATGCTTTAACTATGGCCGGAGCCACAAGCCCCATTAGCATCTTAAGGAGGACGGGCACTCACAAGTTGACAAATAAACACGAGCCACCCCTGGTATTTACAGGTTTCCACAAGTTGCCCACCGAACAAGATAAGAGCCGACATCATGATAGCAATGAAAATAGGAAACAAACGTCCTAACGAGGTCTCTCATATTATACGGCCAGTTTAATATCACGAGGCCTGGTTATTTGAGCATCATACGGCTCAATTTAGAAACATCAAACAATAGGCCGTTTAGAGACTAGAAACTTAACTTGTATTAGAAATACTAACTCTGAACAAACGAGCATCGTGAGATAATACTCCCAACAGGGATTGTAGGCAAACAAAATGTAATACATATTAAATAATAGGCCCAAATTAATGGCTACGTCAACATCTGGGTCAAATGACTGAATAACATTGTACATATGTTCTGACCAGCCATCGTCTAGCTAGGCAAGGGGAGAAAGGGGGAGACCAATAGTGCTAGATCCCTCTACAAATATGTTAGGTTCATGAGCAGTGAATACGCCGGCGCGCGCTTCACTTGTTTTAGAGTTGGTGAAGATGGTCGTTTTGACGCAGGCCGATCAAATGTTTGTATGCAAGTTGGCGACGGACGTCTCTGGCGAACCTGGCTAGCGATTCGTTGAACCGGTAAGTCAAAAGCAAGACAACCATTAATAGATCAGGTTTGTTGCTGTTTAGTGTTCATTTGGATTAATAATGCTTGTATGAGAGGACTAAACATAATTAGCTCGTCGCAAGTAATTGTACACACTGTCACAATACCAAGTTATAGTACTCACTGTCACAATAACAAGTTATTGTACTCACTATCACAATACCAAGTTATATTACTCACTGTCACAATACCAAGTTAATGTACACACTGTCACAAAAGCAAGTTATTGTACTCACCGTCACAATAGCAAGTTATTGTACCCACTGTCACAATAAAAAGTTATTGTACTCACCGTCACTATTCAAAGTTATTGTACTATTGGTCAAAGTACCAAGTTATTGTACTCACTGTCACAATAACAAGTTATTGTACTCGCTGTCACAATACCAAGTTAATGTACCCACTGTCACAATACCAAGATATTGTACTATTGGTCACAATACCAAGATATTGTACTATTGGTCTCAATACCAAGTTATTGTACCCACTGTCACAATAACAAGTTAATGTACTCACCGTCAATATACAAAGTTATTGTAACCACCGTCACAATAACAAGTTATTGTACTCAATGTCACTATTCAAAGTTATTGTACTCACTGTCACAATACCAGTTATTGTACTCATTGTAAATGTCAACCGTTATTATACTCGTTTGTAACAGCCAACAGTTATTATACTCGTTTGTAACAGCCAACAGTTATTATACTCGTTTGTCAAAGTCAACAGTTAATATACTCGTTTGTAACAGTCAACAGTTAATAAACTCGTTTGTAACAGCCAACAGTTATTATACTCCTTTGTAACAGTCAACAGTTATTATACTCGTATGTAACAGTACACAGTTATTATACTCGTATGTAACAGTACACAGTTATTATACTCGTTTGTCACAGAAAACAGTAATTATACTCGTTTGTCAAAGTCAACAGTAATTATACTGGTTTTCAAAGTCAACAGTTATTATACTTGTTTGTCAAAGTCAACAGTAATTGTAGTCGTATCTAACAGCCAACTGTTATTATACTCGTATGTAACAATCAACAATTATTATAATAGTTTTTCACAGTCAACATTTATTATACTCACTCTCACAATCAACCGTTAATATAATCGTTTGTCACAGTCAACAATGATTATACTCACTGTCACAATAACCGTTATTATAATCGTTTGTCAAAGTCAACAGTAATTATACTCGTTTGTAACAATCAACAGTTATTAGACTCATTTGTCGCAGTCCACATTTATTGTACTTTTTTGTAACAGCCAACAATTATTATACTAGTTTGTCAAAGTCAACAGTTATTAGACTCATTTGTCGCAGTCCACATTTATTGTACTTTTTTGTAACAGTCAACAGTTATTATACTTGTTTGTCAAAGTCAACAGTTATCAGACTCATTTGTCGCAGTCCACATTTATTGTACTTTTTTGTAACAGTCAACAGTTATTATACTCGTTTATCACAGTCAACATTTATTATACTAGTTTGTCAAAGTAAACTGTTATTATACTCGTATGTAACAGTCAACCATTATTATACTCGTTTGTAACAGTCAACAGTTATTTATACTAGTTTGTAACAGTCAACAGTTATTATACTAGTTTGTAACAGTCAACCATTATTATATTCGTTTGTAACAGTCAACAGTTATTATACTCGTATGTAACAGTACACAGTTATTATACTCGTATGTAACAGTCAACCATTATTATACTCGTTTGTAACAGTCAACAGTTATTATACTAGTTTGTAACAGTCAACAGTTATTATACTAGTTTGTAACAGTCAACCATTATTATATTCGTTTGTAACAGTCAACAGTTATTATACTCGTATGTAACAGTAAAGAATGGGGTGACCTGGAGGTCTAGGGGTAAGGTGTCAGACTTCTGTACTGACGGCCGGGGTTCAATCCTCGGTCCCGGCACAGATTTATCTGATTTCCAAGCCCTTCCTACACCTCTGACAAGACATCTTGTGAATGTGTGGAGTGCCAGGTCACCACCGTAGTTCGGATTCCACGGTAAACTGTAGGTCCTTCATTTCATCTCACAATCACCCAACCATTACACATTAGCGTAAGTGCGTACAACCCGAACGGGTAGTAAGACGCGGTTCTAATAATAATAATAATAATAATAATAATAATAATAACAGTAAAGAGTTATTATACTAGTATGTAACAGTAAACAGTTATTATACTCGTATGTAACAGTCAACATTTATTATATGTCTTTTGTAATAGTCAACAGTTATTATACTCGTTTGTAAACGTCAAAAGTTATTGTACTCGTTTGTAACAGTCACCGTTATTATACTCGTTTGTCAAAGTCAACAATTATTATACTCGTTTGTCATAGTCAACAATTATTATACTCGTTTGTCATAGTCAACAGTTATTATACTCGTTGGTCACGGTCAACAGTTACTCTACTCATTGTCACATTTAACAGTTATTGTACTCATTGTCACAGTCAACAGTTTTTGTACTCACTGTCACAGTCAACAGTTTTTGTACTCACTGTCACAGTCAACAGTTATTGTACTCACTGTCACAGTCAACAGTTATTGTACTTATTGTGAAAGCCAACAGTTATTATACTCATTTGTAACAGTCAAGAGTTATTGTGGTCAATGTCACAGTCAACAGTTATTGTACTCATTGTGAGAGTCAACCGTTATTGTACTCACTGTCACAATCAACAGTTATTATACTCATTGTCAGAGACAACCGTTATTGTACTCACTGTCACAGTTAACAGTTATTGTACCCACTGTCACTGTCAACAGTTATTGTACTCATTGTCAGAGTCAACAATTATTGTACTCACTCTCACAGTTAACAGTTATTGGACTCATTTTCACAGTCAACAATTATTTTACTCACTGTCACTGTCAACAGTTATTGGACTCATTTTCACAGTCAACAATTATTTTACTCACTGTCACTGTCAACAGTTATTGTACTCATTGTCACAGTCAACAGTTATTGTTTTCACTGTCACTGTCAACATTTATTGTACTCAATGTCACAATCAACATTTATTATACTGACTGTCACAATCAACATTTATTATACTGACTGTCACAATCAACATTTATTATACTGTCTGTCACAATCAACGATTATTATACTTACTGTCACAGTCAATACTTATTGTACTCACTTTCAAAGTCAACAGTTATTGTACTCATTGTCACAATCCACAATTATTGTACTCGCTGTTACTATCAACAGTTAATGTACTCACTGTCATAGTCAACAGTTATTGTACTCACTGTCACAGTCAACAGGTATTGTACTCAATCTCACAATCAACAGTTATAGTACTCATTGTCACAGTCAACAGTTATTGTACTGTTTGTCACAATCAACAGTTATTGTACTCACTGTCATACTCAACAGTTATTGTACTCACTGTCAAAGTCAACAGTTATTGTACTCACTCTCAAAGTCAACAGTTATTGTACTCATTTTCACAGTCAACATTTATTGTACTCACTCTCACAATCAACAGTTATAGTACTAATTTTCACTCTCAACAGTTATTGTACTCACGGTCACAACCAACATTTATTGTACTCACTATCACAATCAACATTTATTATTCTGACTGTCACAATCAACATTTATTATACTGACTGTCATAGTCAACAATTATTGTACTCACTGTCACTGTCAACAATTATTGTACTCACTGTCACTGTCAACAGTTATTGTACTCACTGTCACATTCAACAGTTATTGTACTTACTGTCACAATCAACAGTTATTGTACTCACTGTCACTGTCAACATTTATTGTACTCACAGTCACAGTCAACAGTTATTGTACTCACTGTCACATTCAACAGTTATTGTACTTACTGTCACAATCAACAGTTATTGTACTCACTGTCACAATCAACAGTTATTGTACTCACTGTCACTGTCAACATTTATTGTACTCACAGTCACAGTCAACAGTTTTCCACTCGAGTTAAGGTAGATTTCGTCTTGTATTTATTCAAGCTCTGCACTTGAGGAGTACTAAGTCTGATTTTGAAACTGACCCTATGTCTGGAATTATCCTACTATCACAAAATTAACAAACATTTCTCGTCAGGAACTTCACAATAATAATAATTGTTTATGCTATGTGTTAATTTACCTTTGACGTTAATTTGTTGGTAGTTACTCCCGCATATAAGTCCAGGTGGAGAATCCACAATGCCCAGAGGGCCACACTTTTTTTTCCTATATGGGATTTCTCCTCTCATTTGACATTTAACATTCTGGCCAAAACATTATATTTATTATATATATTAATCAGTCTTTTGTATGACTTTGGTGACCTGGTGGTCTAGGGGTAAGGTGTCAGACTTCTATGCTGGTGGCCCGGGTTCAATCCTCGGTCCCGGCAAAGATTTGTCTGATTACCAAACCCTTCCTTCACCTCTGACAAGACTTCTTGTGAATGTGGGGAATGCCAGGTCTCCACCGTGGTTCGGATTCCACGTTAAACTGTAGGTCCTTCATTTCCTCTCACAATCACCCTACCATTACACATTAGCGTAAGTGTGTATAACCCGAACGGTTAGTAAGACGCGGTGCTAATAATAATAATAATAATAATTCTCCCTTCTCTTTCTCTTCTTCCTTCTCTCTCCCCTTCCATCTCCCTTCTATCTCTCTCCTTCCTTCTCCCTGCTCTCTCTCCTCTTCCTTCTCCCTGCTCTCTCCTCTCCCTTTTCCCTTCTCTCTCTCTCCTTCCTTCTCCCTCCTCTCTCCCCTTCCTTTTCCCTCCTCTCACTTCCTCTCTTTACCTTCTCTCTCTTCCTCCCTTTTCCCTTTTCTCTACCCTTCTTTCTCCCTTCTCTCTACCCTCCATTCTCCCTTCTCTCTCTCCTTCCTTCTTCCTTCTCTTCCTTCTCTTTCTCCCTTCTCTTTCTCCTTCCTTTTCTCTGCTCTATCCCCTTCCTTCTCCCTTCTCTCTCTACTTACTTCTTTCTTTTATTACTTTATTTACTTATTTCTTCCCTTCCCCCTGCCATTCATCCTGCACGGAATCCTTTGGATTCTCCGTTGATGACCTTGGCTACTAACCTGGCTCTCCTTGGACAGTTGCTGGATACCTCTGCAATTGAGTCCACCGGTTGTAATATCTTAGAAGTTCCTTAGAGATTACAGACAATAACTGGGTACCCTACTTTTAGAAAAGATCGGTTGCGTTCATGAGGGCCCGGACGTAAAATTGCCACTTTCCTGCACCCACTTGTTGTGACGACCTCTTTCCTGGTGATACCCTATGCGAAGCTTGTCATGTGGGGTTTCCCGTCGGGAGGGTTAACAGGCCACATGTAGTTGGATCACCCTGGGTATATGATCCGAGTATTGTGCAGGTTGTTCCCCAAAAAGGCATGGCCCCCTCCATTGTTGTAGCTGACACCGCTAGCACCGTACTGCCAAATTCTTCTGGCAACTCACTGCCCGGCCCCCTCACAGGGTCCTAATATTAAAAAGAGGCGGAAACGGATAAGGCCGTCTAGCCCTTTAATTGAAAAGTCCAGGAAGTGGTGAGGCCCCAGCCTCACTTCCTGGTAATGTCTCGAGTAGATAAAGATTAGAACCTCGGGTGTGTCAGCCCATTTGTCCTCGAAAGAGTGATAAGTGGAGCTGCCGAGTCTGAGGTTTCAATTAGAAAACTGCGCGATGGAACAATAATGATCCAGACTGACAATGATTTTAAGACGGCGAAAATAATGACAATAACTATGATACCATTGAGCCCATCTAATCATTTAAAGGTGAACGTGGAACCGCACAGGTGAGACATCTGTGAGGAGCTGTCCCCTCAACATGTCACCGAAGTATATAGGATCACTACCAAAAGGAACGATATAGTGAAGAATTCTGATAGTTATATCTTAACATTTGCCACTCCTTCCCTACCAAAGGAGGTTCGAGCTGGCTTCCACGTACTTAGAGTCCAGCCGTATGACCCCAACCTTGGGTGCTGTTTTCAGTGCCAGGAATTTGGGCATACGAAGATGCGATGCCTAGGGTAAGCCAACCTGTGCAGATTGTCGACAAAAGGCTCATGATTAACCATGCGAGTCTCAAAATTCTGTATAAATTGCAAGGGTCCGCATTCTGCCTGGTCTCGGCCCTGTCCGAACTGAAAGATAGAGAACAAAGTCCTGGCGATCTAAACAGATAAAAAGATCCCTTATGCCCAGTTACGCAACGAATATATTTCACTGCAAGCTTCGGT
The DNA here is from genome assembly GCA_039000515.1 of Timema cristinae. Classification (NCBI taxonomy): domain Eukaryota; kingdom Metazoa; phylum Arthropoda; class Insecta; order Phasmatodea; family Timematidae; genus Timema; species Timema cristinae. The sequence goes on along the minus strand of JBCFYV010000092.1, from coordinate 94,007 downwards.
ATTTCATACTTCCTACATTCAAATTTTTATCAAAAATATAAATTGTTTAACTGCCATTGCGCAGTTAATATTGCAAAGCCGTTTACAGGACCTGTGACACTCGTCTCTACTCGAGACACAGAAAGACGACCAGCACCAAGTATGGTGGTGCCAAAAATTGTACAAGTGGAGACCCCCTCATGGAAGTCGCCTCCACCACCTGTATCCCCGAGGAGCCCTCCTCGGAAAATACCCCGAGCCCTCCTTGGGGTGCTAAATCATATGCAGCTATTGTTGGTTCGCCCTATCTATCCTCTGGGTCTCCAGAGGTAGGATTGGGTGGCAGAACAAGAGAGGCCGCCCAGGCACGACCCACTGGTACCTTGAAGAAGGACCAGCGAGGAACCGCTGAAAAAATTAATGTAAGCAAAGCGTCGAGGGCCTTAACAAAGCCTTCGTCCAAAGATCCGATGACCCAGTCCCCCCAAATTAAACCGAAGCTTCTCCTGAAGTGAGAGGTCCAGGAGAGACTAAGAAAGGGAAGAGGGCCTAAAAAGGTCCTCAAACAATTATTATTCTTAAAATACAATGTCATGGATTGCGAGAATAGCTAAATTGTATATTAATAAATTATGTCGCTACTGCAAAGGAATTGTAGAGGTTTCTATGCTGGTTTAGAGGAAATTAAAAAACTTATTTATTTCCTGCATCCTCCCATATTGTGCTTGCAGGAGACCCACTTCCACCCAGCTGACAACCCGATGCTTCTTGGGTACGTGGTATATCGTAATGACCCGCCTCGGTGGCGTAGTTGGCTAACGCGTTAGTCGTGTTGAGCTCGACTGCTGAGAACTGGGAGATCGAAGTTCGAATCTTGGTCGTGTGAACTGGGGTGGTTTTCCCTAAATGGTTTTCCACTCTACCTCCACGAAAATGCGGGTTCACTTCCTCTAATTCACCCTCCCCAATTCCTAATCCATTAGCGTAATTAGTACTCAAAGCGTATAACCCAAACGGGTAGTAAGACGCGGTGCTAAATATTATTATATCGTAATGACAAGCCATTCTTTGATCGGACTAGCGGAGGGGTAGCTATACTCGCACGAATCAATATATATCACAAATATATAAATATTATATCTGATCTCCAAGTGATCGCTGTCTGAATCTCCCTTGCTATTGAAGTTACAGTGTGCTGCATCTATCTCCTACTACGTGAACGTGTTTCAAAGAGGCGCCTAGAGGCCCTCTTTATACAACTTCCCGCCCTCTATATCATCTTGGGGGATTTTAACGCGCATAACCTAGTGTGGGGATCTAATTTTACAGACGCCCGTGGGAGGATGGTAGAGGATATTCTTGTCTCGGGAAACCTGGTGTTTAATGAACACCGGGACCCAGACACACTTCTTCACCTTTAATGGTGTATCCTCTGCCATTGACCTAACTTTATTTAGCCCCGGGATCGCTGCTCACTTCATTTGTGAGGTTCACTTGGACATATGTGGCAAAAATCATTTCCCCATTCTGCTTTCACCACTTCAAGATCCTCCCAGTACACAACAGCTACCACAGTGGGTTATCAATCATGCTGACTGGGATAAATTCCGCGAGCTTGCCGTATTTAACGAGTGCAATTCTCCTGACGTCGATGTTAAGGCTGGGCACTTTACTTCAACGGTCATCACGGTGGCGAGGGCTTCCATCCCTAAATCCTCGCCAAATCCCTGGTGGAACTAGGGGTGTCGGTTGGCTATTTCTGACCATTGAAGAGCCCTACATCTCTTTCGTCGACGTCCTACTTTGGAGAATCTGGAATCTTTCTGGATTCTACGTGCTCGAGCTCGCCATGTCATTCAAGAAAGCAGAAGAAAGTCTTGTAGACAGTTTATTTCTACGCTTACAATTTCCATTGCCACAACTAAGGCTTGGGATAATATCCGTAAATTAAGTAGTATTGGGCTCAATGTTCGCCTCTATCTCTAGCACTGCGAGCTACACTAACGGATTTGTGGTGCATAAGTGGAGCATCGAGTACCATGCCATTTATTTTGGTCGGAGTCTGAGGGAGGATTATAACTCCCCATTTTCCATAGATGAACTGGCCTATGCCCTGTCCCTGGCGGCCAGCACAGCCTCTGGTCCAGACGACATTCATTACGAGGTGTTGCGTCAGCTGCCCCCTGCCGGACCGGTATTCTCTTGGACCTCTACAATAGTGTTTGGGAATCTCGTCAGTTCCCATCACTATGGAGGCAAGCAACCGTTATCCCTATATATAAAAGTGGCAAGGATAAATTAGAGCCAACTAGCTATAGACCGATAGCTTTAACTAGTTGCGTATGTAAAATATTGGGAAAAATTATTAATAAACGATTTATATGGTAATTAGAATCCCGCAGTCTGCTATTTAATATTCAATGTGGTTTTCACCGTAGCCGATCCACGGTGGATCACCTTGTCTGTCTAGAAACGGCTGTTCGTGACGCTTTTCTCCATAAGCAGTATCTTCTGGCTGTTTTCTTCGATTTGGAGAAAGCGTACGAACCCACCTTGCGGTACGGCATTTTGAAAACAATTTTTAATTGGGGGTTTCGAGGGAACATCCCTATGTTTATATATAATTTTATGCCGGATATACACTTCCGGGTAAGTTTGAATAACATTTTATCCGATGATTTTATTCAAGAAAATGGGGTGCCTCAGGGTAATATTCTGAGCTGTACGTTGTTCTCTATCGCGATAAATAGTATTGTGGACAACGTGCGCTCACTTGTTCATTCATGCCTCTTTGTGGATACGCAATTTACTGCATTTCATCAAGTCTCCACAAGGCTGAACGGCAGATTCAACTCTCTGTCAAGAATCTTTGGTCGTGGGTATCGTGTAATGGCTTTCGTTTCTCTGCAGCCTTGATGACGGTTGCCCAATTCTATAGATTACGCGGAATACAGCCAGCCCCCAATATTTTAATGAACAACGTTGTTTAACCAGTCTCGGAAACCGTATGGTTTCTGAGACTTTTATTTGATTTTAAATTAACTTGGATCCCCCACATCAAAGACCTGAAAGCGAGGTGCACAAAAGCACTCAACCTGATCAAAGTATTTAGGGGTCAGTCCTGGGGTGCATATAGGGAAACCTTGATGCGCCTATATAGGGCCTTGGTGAGATCTAAACTAAACTACGGCAGTTTTGTTTATGAATCAGCGAGACTTTTGGCGTTAAAGATGCTAGATAGTGTCCACCATGCTGGCATACGACTGGCTACTGGTGCCTTTCGTATGAGTCCAGTCGTCAGCATCTGTGCCAACGCTGGCGAGCCCTCTCTTCCTTACCAGTGGTCCTATCTTCTGGCATCTTACGTGTAAAACTGCATTGCATGTCAGAGCATGTTGCCTACCATCCTGTGTTTCATCCCTCTAACCGTGTCTTGTATGAAACCAAATGGCGTGGTGCATGGCCGGTTGGGATCCGGATGCTATCGGTTTTCGACACGTGTGGGATAGTCCTGCCAAAGGAATCCCCACATTCCAGGTCAAGTTTCTCCCTGGAATATACGCCTACCTCAATGCCATTTTTATTTTGTCAAGTTCCCTAAAGCGACCACCTCAAACTTTGTATATGAGAGGACCTTTAATGAGCTCCTATCCACTCGCTTTCACTGATTTAAGCGCATCTACACCGATGGCTCTAAATCTGGAGCCTCCGTGGGATGTGCTTTTGTTGTGGAAGGATTCAATTTTCAATTTTGTTTACTTAAAGAAACCAGTGCTTTTACGGCTGAATTGTAAGCCATTTTAAAATCTTGGTGTTTTATATACCGAAATTTTCACCGTTCTGTTTTCATCTGCACGGATTCCATGAGTGCTTTGTTGGCATTGTCCACTATCTACTCCTGGAATCCTCGTGCAGATGATACACGAGCAAAATTTTAAAATTTGTTCGATAAGCACCCGGCTCGCCTTTTGCTGGATTCCTGGTCACGCCGGTCTTTCAGGAAATGAATTGGCGGACCAGGCAGCCAAGGAGGCAGTACGCTTGCCTCTGGGAGGTGAATCCTGGGTGTCATGTTTTTAGATCTAAAGGGTTATGTTCAGCGTGGGGTCCTACGCACCTGGCACGAGCAGTGGGTCTCAACACCTGCTCAGAACAAGCTGCGGTCCATCAGGGACGGTGTGTCGTGGTGGGCCTCTTCTATACGAAAGTCTAGAAGAGAGGAGGTCATCGTGGCGAGACTCCGCGTCGGGCATACATTCCTAACCCACGGATTTTTACTCAGAGGAGATCCACCTCCAGTGTGTGAATGCTCCCCTTAGTGTGTAACACATTTTGGTGAAGTGTCGCAGGTGTGCCCCTATTCGCCTGGCCCTTGATTTTAAAGGTGGCATTCGTTTTTTATTACGTGACCACGCTGAAGGAGGTTTTGTTTACTCCATTTTATACGCCAGGCGAATATTTTTAGTGCCATTTGAGTCACTTTCGTATAGTGACTCATCTTGATGTTATCTCATATTGAGACCTTTTTAAAATTTTAGTATACTTTAATATGTTTGTTTTGTCTTTTTGACAATTATAGTACACATTGACATGTTTGTTTTGTCTTTTTAACAGACTATTATTTTAAGATGTTAGTCTTGTCTTTTTAACTCAAATATTGTTTTAATATGTTTGTTTTGTCTTTTTAATGGATACCTGTGGTATTTTTCTCACATTGAGATCTTTTCCTTTTATATTGTATTTTACATTGTGCTTTAACCTTTTTTAATGACAGGTTAATAACACTACTTTCTCCTATGGAGATTTTGACTTGTGTATTTATGTTATGTTAAGGCCCTAATGACCTCACTGTGTCGATGGGCCTCTAAACACTAGTACTAATAATATTAATAATAATAATAATTTTACCTTTCCTTGGACATGCTATGATGTAACTTACATGGGTTTATATATACGTAAATCCAGCCTTGCTTGAACAAAAGTTGGGTCCGTCTGTCTCTTAACGCCAGTTCATGAGTACCAGAATATTTAAAGTATTCTGTTAATCTGCCTAATATGTGCCTAATTTTCGACACCTGATAATTCAGTTTTTAGACAAATTTTGACCAAAGAATCCATCTGTGGTGCAATATTTACTGTTCCGAATGTTTTAAACTTAATGTATTTTCAAAATTAATTCCATTTTTCTCATGTGTTTTAGTTATTTTACTTAAATGTTTAAGATTCTTACGCCTACCACTGTGCGAGCCCCTCACCCAAATTAATAAACAATAAAGAGAAATTCGCTAGGTTTTCCTTTACTCACAGTTAACCCCAATTGTTTACCAATAAAAGCATTAGAAAAGGTTTTTTTTTCATACACCTGCAAAAATGTAAAGTCATTAGGCTCTTGTGCTCCTAATCGTTTAATTTCCAGTGTTTCTTGCAATTTTAATGAATAAAACGAAGTTGTTAGTAAAGAGTTTACTTTATTAATTTCCATTAATCATTTCCACACGTCATCTTACTTCTGGGGTCTTATCACATTCTAAAACACAGACACATAAACGCAAAAACAACCTTAGGCCACTTTTATCGTATAGCGGGTCGCCTCAGGCTGGCCCCATTCGCTAGTGTAAAGCTGGCACCGGAATGGTAGGGGATTGACCTTGAGAGACAGCACACACTGTGTGTGGCTTCTCTGAGAGGGCCTGTCAGAGATCAATCCTAGCTGACGTTTGGAGCGAGGAATAGATCATTTTGACTTGAATTCTGTATAACGATTTCAATAATTTACTGCTTGTATAGAGAATCGTTTTCCACTTTTTTTTTTAATGGTTTTCCCGAAATATTTTATAGAATAAAATAAAAGAAAAAATGTTGGTAAAAATATTGGTGGTGCCTGTATCAATGTAGTATAAAACCGAATGTGGCAGGCAAGTAAATAAAGTTTCCGCTGCAAATAGCTCTACAAATCTGGCAACTTTAAAATGGGATTCCAGGAAATATAGGGGGATGGGGTGTTAATAGAACATTTGTTGACGTGGTAGAAAATTAAATCTGGCGGGCAGTTAGAATTATAATTCTAGATAACCAAATAATTCTGACAATTTCGAATTTCTAAGGTTTAATTGGACAAATGGAGGAGGGATGGTAGGGGCCTAAAATTTCCAAAATTAATAAAAACTATTTATTTTCAGTGTGGTAGAGAACTTAAATTTGGAAAGAAGGTAAAGGGAGCACTTAAAATAACCAGAAGCTTCTCAAAGTTTTAAATATGACCCCGGTATATAAGGGGGGAAGGGGATGAGGCTATATAAAACAAATACATTTTAACTGTGGTAGAAAATCTAATTTTGTCAAGAATCGAGGAATTACTCTAAATAACAAAATTACTGTTAAACATAATATTTTATACATGGGGACTGTTGAAATGGGTATCTCCAAATTTCCAAAACTAAAAGAATGAGCTACTTATCATTGTGGTTGAAGATTATAATTTGTCAGGCAAGTTAAAAGACGACCCCAACCTACAATAATCAATTTGGTGAGATGTTAATGAAGCCACCCCAAAATAAAAAATATTTGAAATTTGAAATTACAAACTGTGAGAGGAGGGGGGGGGGAGGTAGGAGGAGGTAGTGAGTGAGAGATGAGAAGAAATGTCAAACTTAAATAACAAACTTCTGGTAGTTTTAAAATAGATATTCTCGGATGACTATAGAAGTATGATGGTTGGTCAAACTGCAGGTCGATCATTCACTAAACCCACAACCATAACCCAGAATTGTGCTTTTTAAGCTTCTTTTCACACACTTATTTTGGCGTCTGTGATTTTGAAATGCTATAAAAAATAGTATTTTTCATAAACTAGGCCTAATTAATTTTAACAAATTACGATCAAACATGGTTTTCTTATATCGGTAGTATTTTTCTTCATTAATTAAACTGCATAAATTTTTGAAGAAGTTCTCTACTAGCATGATATGCCTTGGCTAATAATTGGTAGGCCTGTATTATGTGTTCATTTCGATAATCCATGCCAATTTTACGAAATTTGTCTCCATTCTACAGGTCTCAGGGTGTTCATACGCTCCAAAAGTGTCAGGATGAAGGAGCGCACCTGGTGTTGAACGCCACAACTAAGAGTGGGCTGCCAACTATAGAGGGTTGAGACTGTCACGCCTGTGAACGGAACTGTTCCTAGTAGAGACCATCAGGTAAGATGGTTGAATTGTATTCTGGCTCTGTAGAGTGCAGTTATATTCAGATATTTAAAAAAAATCATAGCTTATTATGTAAATTGATTTATTTCTGACAAAATATTACCTACTGATAGATAGCAAGTGTGAAAAACAAATAGTTCAGATTGTCATTTTCAAAACATAAACAACACTCTTAGATCGCAACAAACCCAGTGGTTTTCAAATAGTTATAAATAATTTATTGTGATGACAGTATTTCCTTATTTAACTAGTTTCTTTAGCACTAAGCCGTTAACAGTTAATGGAATGTTTCCTAAAACGAGTTTGAATACAAACCTTGTTTAGAACTATGGGTTGCACATGGTGACATTTTTCAACGTGAGAACAAAGTAGTATGATGTGTGTCTATGATATTTATGATGGAAACTTAAGCTATATAGCCTTAAGGCTTCTAAAAGATTCCTAAAAAATTATCTTTTGGTGTACCCAAAATTGGCTTTGTTAGTTCAAAAGGGCTAGATCAATGTTTCTAACCATTTGCTTTGATACTAGAACTACAAAAATTAATATTAAAGCTTCGTCCAGATTGAGTTAATTTCACCTTTTCATTATTTATTTTAGTAATTATTAATTCCGGTAGGATCATGTTTTTACCTCTCCCCTCCATTTTGGTGTGAACCATATTTTGAAATAATAAACCCCTTCTTGAATAACGCTGGATTTCTGGACGTCTTTAACGTGGCTCATTGCTACGGCAGGCAGCCCTTTACTTATTTTATTTAATATTAATATATTTATTTATTAGTTGTTTATTCCTTGATTGACAAATAACTCCCATGATTTATAATATTTATGTTTGAGTTAAGCCTAATCGTGTGCGCCATCTGAATATAATATCTTTTGGGGGTGAGTTAACAAAATTGTAGGTTTATGACGTGATGTCGGGACTCACAATTGAGCCCTAAGTAATAAGAACATTGTTACTTCGTACAGTAATATTGGAAAGAGGGAAGGAGTGGAGCAAGTAACAAAAGGGTGTTTAGGGACTTTTTAGCCTCCTCTCTCCCAATTAATGTTAGAAAATCTAATTTTATTGATCTGCGTTTTGACACTTTTACAGAATTAAACTTTTTTAACAGCTATTTAGAATATGTTCCCCCGAAACTTGTTTAAATTAGAAACATGGTACTCTTCTACTGTGAAACTCCTCGTACTCCCTCTGACACTATATTGTTCCTTAGCTTATTCAACTCCCTCACTCTTAGCCATCCCTCTTCAATGTTGAACCCAGCCTGATTGAACCATTATTCCAAGTTCAACGTGTGATGAGGTACATTCAAGCTATCTTCTTTCGTTGACCTGGTCCATTGCAAGCTAGCGGTATCACGAGTGTCCCGGTGACGGATGATCTCCCAACCTCGAAGCTCGGTGCAGCTCTAGTGGCGGGATTAGTAACCACCCTCCAACGCTGCGCCAGACAACTGCGCAGAAGAAAGAAAGTGGTGGGGAGGGATCATCCCGTCACTACAAATTCGGATACTCTTAACTTCTAGGAGTGGTCCTTCCGTGGTAAATTTGTAAGTTGTCGCTCAGCATCCTGTCAGTACATGTTAAGACACAGAGCAGTGCACACGTCATTGTGCTGATTGTAGGTTGTCGCTCAGCATCCTGTCAGTACATGTTAAGACACAGAGCAGTGCACACGTCATTGTGCTGATTGTAGGTTGTCGCTCAGCATCCTGTCAGTACATGTTAAGACACAGAGCAGTGCACACGTCATTGTGCTGATTGTAAGTTGTCGCTCAGCATCCTGTCAGTACATGTTAAGACACAGAGCAGTGCACACGTCATTGTGCTGATTGTAAGTTGTCGCTCAGCATCCTGTCAGTACATGTTAAGACACAGAGCAGTGCACACGTCATTGTGCTGATTGTAAGTTGTCGCTCAGCATCCTGTCAGTACATGTTAAGACACAGAGCAGTGCACACGTCATTGTGCTGATTGTAAGTTGTCGCTCAGCATCCTGTCAGTACATGTTAAGACACAGAGCAGTGCACACGTCATTGTGCTGATTGTAAGTTGTCGCTCAGCATCCTGTCAGTACATGTTAAGACACAGAGCAGTGCACACGTCATTGTGCTGATTGTAGGTTGTCGCTCAGCATCCTGTCAGTACATGTTAAGACACAGAGCAGTGCACACGTCATTGTGCTTATTGTAAGTTGTCGCTCAGCATCCTGTCAGTACATGTTAAGACACAGAGCAGTGCACACGTCATTGTGCTGATTGTAGGTTGTTGGATTCTCAGCCAGTGTTGATGTATTTCAGTGTTTGAGGAGGGGGGATTGCTAGGCTATCTTATTTACTCTTTTGGAATTCAATTTGACTCATGAACAATTTATAGCCAGAATGATTGTCCTTAAGACACCGTTAGCTTAATCATCTTAGGAAGGGTGTCTCTGGGTCTGATTTGTTTGACAGATGTGTCAACTTGACAGCAGTAAACACTCTCTGAGTGACAGGAATGTTGACTTAACAGCAGTTTACATCGTCTGAGGGACAGAAATGTTGATTTGATAGTTGTCAGCATCCTATGAGTGACTAAAACACCAAAGTCCAATGAATCTACACATAAAACGCCTCTTTTAATCCATTTGCAGTTAATTATAAGAAAGGGTTTTTTTTAATGTTGTTTGAAAACCAGTTCTAGAAATATTTATTTTCTTTTTTCTCGCATCAAAGTCCATCGGAAGTGGAACCAAATAACAATTTCTCCCCGTAACACATATTGAAGCTACTGCAGGTGACAAGGTGACAAGTGAACAGTCCAACCCACAACTTGCTGTTCCAATTGACACTTTGAGCACTTTGTAGCAAGTGTCGTGATGATGTTCAAGTTGAAGTGACTAGCATTGCAAGAATGTTGTATAGTGCTGTGGACCGCTCTATCGGGCTCGCTCATGGAAGGGAAAGATAGTGACTGACGGCTGTGTGGTTGTATCTTAGCTGCACTGATTGCCCGAAAAACTGTTTGCGTACTTCAAACTTTGAAGAGAGAACGTAAGAAAAGGCGCTGGTGGATTGGAGAGTGGAAATTGCAGCGTCAAGTTTTGGGAGCTTAGGGTTCGGCCAGACTGCCAAGCGTGCGAGCGAGCGAGCGAGCGCGCAAGCGACTGGGTGGCCAAACTGGCGAGCGCGCGAGCGAGCGCGTAATTAGCGGACCCTAGTTAGATTATTATTAGCACCGCGTCTTACTACCCATTCGGGTTATACGCACTTACGCTAATGTGTAATGGTAGGGTTATTGTGAGATGAAATGAAGGACCTACAGTTTAACGTGGAATCCGAACCACGGTGGTGGCCTGGCATTCCCTACATTCACAAGATGTCTTGTCAGAGGTGAAGGAAGGGTTTGGAAATAAGATAAATCTGTGCCGGGACCGAGGATTGAACCCCGGCTGCCAGCACAGAAGTCTGACACCTTACCCCTAGACCACTAGGTCACCGCCCCCCCCCTCCCCCCTAGTTAGAGAAGATGTCTCTGTCAAACACACTTAGTACATCTCTGCTCCTCGAAAATTCTTACAGAAAATATTGTGTATTTATAAAAAAGAAAAAAGTAGAAGTGCATCCAATTAATAAATTGAGAAATGCGTATGGCACTGTACTGAAGTGTTTTAAAATCAGATTTGCCGCACCAGTGGCAGAATGGTGCGTTGCACTCGATAACTTTTGACTAGGAGGCAAAGGTTCGAATCTTGGCTCAGTGAACTGAAGGTGATTTTTAAAACTTATTTATTGTTGTGGTTTTTTCATACTCTCTCCAAACTAATGGTGATTCTTATTTGTAAAGGCCTACTTTGATTATAATATTGAAGTATTTTAACATATCGGGTTTACATATATACATTATATTATTTATGGTCTTACCAATTAAATTAGGCCATTATTATTATTATTATTATTATTATTATTATTATTATTATTATTATTATTATTATTATTAGCACCGCATCTTACTTCCCGTTCGGGTTATATGCACTTACGCTAATGTGTAATGGTAGGGTGATTGTGAGATGAAATGAAGGACCTACAGTTTAACGTGGAATCCGAACCACGGTGGAGGCCTGGCTTTCCCCACATTCACAAGATGTCTTGCCAGAGGTGAAGGAAGGGTTTGGTAATCAGATAAATCTGTGCCGGGACCGAGGATTGAACCCCGGCCGCCAGCACAGAAGTCTGACACCTTACCCCTAGACCGCCAGGTCACCGGGCCATTAATAGCAAGTGTGTTAAACCTATCACTGATAGAAAAAGTCAAATATCAATTCCCATAACTGCAGAAGAAGTGAATTCTTTCTTGCGAACGGCCAGCTACTATCGCTACTGCATCCACAACTTTGCGACAATTGCTACACCTATGCAGCGACTCACTCACAAAGGAGTACCATTTGTGCTCGATGTCACTTGTGAAACAACCTTTCAGGAGTTAATAATAAGATTATTGACCACTCCCATTTTAGGGTTTACCCGTCTGGTGTGTAAATGGCTGGTGGATTTTGATGCAAGTGCAGTTGTAATTGGAGCAATACTTAGCCAGACTCAAGATGGCGAAGATAAGGTAATTTCTTATTGAAGCCACCCTCTCACTAAAACCGAGAGGCAGTATTGTGTGACACATAGATAACTATAACCCTTGTTGACTGTCTTCACGTCTTTCGTTGCTATTTTGAAGGAATTTAGGTAGTGCGTGTGCGCACAGACTATAGAGCACTAGTTTGGCTCCAAAATTTCAAAGAGCCTGCAGGGTAAGTAGATTGGTGGCTGGAGCCTTTATCGCGATTCAACTATGTGGTAGAACATCGCCCAGGGGTGAAACATTGTAACGCTGATATACTTTTCAGAATACCGTGTCACCGATGCCCCAACATGAGGATGAAAATTCTGATATGATGACAGCCCCAAGCTCGCTCAATCCAAAAGTACAGTCGTGGAAACTCTGCAGCCAACTACAGTGTGGGGGGCTCAGAAAATCACAACCACCATTCCTTTTCAAGATGCCAAGCCACACCCATAGTTCCTGTTACACCTGTGTGGAACCTCTCTGTGTCATCTGATGAGCTACGTCAGTTACAGATCTGTCCTGTTATAAAGTGGAAAGAGGCTAACAATTGCCCACCCCATGAGGATCCCGTTGAATTTGGAAGAACCACCATGAGTTTTTGGTCCCTGTGGGACCAATTACAACTTAAGCAAAGCGTTCTTTATCGACGTTTGGAAGAAGTTGAAAATACCAAGACTTCAGCTGATTGTCCCACGAGTGCTTAAAATTAAATTCTACGCAGTATTCACGACACCTCCACGGGAGGACACTTAGGTATTCACAAGACAGTTGAAAAGTTTTGCTCAAGATTTTATTGACCGGATCTCCATCAAGACACCACAATGTAGGTCCAGCGATGTCCTGATTGTGCTGCTAGGAAAACTAAAAGAACATATAAAGTACCACTACAGAAGTTTAAGTTTGGTGAATCACTGCAACGGTCAGCTGTTGATATATTAGGCCCTTTTCCAAGGACTAAGTGAGGAAAGAAAGTAATTATGGTTGTATCAGACTACTTTGCTCGTTGGGTGGAAGACTTTTGCGCTGCCAAACTACAAGGCAGTCATGGTTGCAAGAGTCCTGGTGGATGAATTCATCAGCAGGCATGGTGTCCTTACTGAGCTTCACACCAACCGAAGCAGTCATGGTTGCAAGAGTCCTGGTGGATGAATTTATCAGCAGGCATGGTGTCCATACTGAGCTTCACACCAACCGAAGCAGTCCCGGTTGCAAGAGTCCTGGTGGACGAATTCATTAGCAGTCATGGTGTCCCTACTGAGTTTCACACCAACCAAGGCAGTCACGGTTGCAAGAGTCCTGGTGGACGAATTCATTAGCAGTCACGGTGTCTCTACTTAACTTCACACCAACCAAGGCAGTCATGGTTTCAAGAGTCTTGGGGACGAATTAATTAGCAGACATAGTGTCCCTACTGAACTTCACACCAACCAAGGCAGTCACGGTTGCAAGAGTCCTGGTGGACGAATTCATTAGCAGACATGGTGTATCTACTGAACTTCACACCAACCAAAGCAGTCACGGTGCAAGAGTCCTGTTGAATGAATTCATCAGCAGGCATGGTGTCCTTACTGAGCTTCACACCAACCGAAGTAGTCACGGTTGCAAGAGTCCTGGTGGACGAATTCATCAGCAGGCATGGTGTCCTTACTGAGCTTCACACCAACCAAGGCGGTCACGGTTGCAAGAGTCCTGGTGAACGAATTCATTAGCAGTCACGGTGTCCATACTGAACTTCACACAAACTAAGGCAGAAATATTGATGGGACAGTAATCAGACACTTGTACGATTTATTACGGATTGCGAAGACGCGAACCACAGCTTACCACCCAATGTCAGATGGCTCAGTGCAACGATTTAATCATATGTTACTGAACATGATTTCTCAGTGGGTAAACGAAAACCAAAATGACTGGGACGTAAAATTTCCTCAGATAATGAATTATGTATCATACAGTGTACATGAAACCGCTAAACACCCCCTTCCCCCTTCGTGGCTATGTGTGGAAAACAAGCTCGTTTACCAATTTATAAAGTGTACGGGAGACCAACGTAGTAGCAAGTGGAGGATGAAGATACACCCACTTTATATACAGTGGATCTTCGTAATCACCTAGAATCTGCATTAAACAATTCCGATAAAATCTGAAAGGGGGACAGGAAAGACAAAAAGATGTATATGACCACCACTGCTCGGGGAAAGCATACGGAGTAGGTGACAAAGTGTGGTAATGCACACCAGCAATAAGGGAAGGCTTGATCCTAAGTTGCACAAATCATGGCAGGATCCCTATGTCATCAGGAAAAGATTATCGGATGTAACTTACTGTATTCAATACACACTAAACCCAAGAAAACGCCCTGTGGTTCACTTCAATAGGCTTAAAACATGCTCAGCCTGAGATCCACCACGAGAAGAGGTTGGCTCATCACCGGTTGGTCAGAATAGAGGTGAAGGTACAAGGCTGGTGACGACTGATGATACTTCTTTGGAGTCTCAAACAAATGGCATCAACCCAAAGGGTGAACGTTGGCGGCTGGTGTAAATTCCACAAGCTCTTCACAATAATGCCGTGTACGTCAGCACAGATGAAGAAGTTCGTTGCTACCCAGCCCAGAACAGAACACTGACCATTCCATTTAAACCAGTTTTAGATGAACGAAGAAAAGTGGAAATAAACCTCTTTAAAGTAATAGTATAGTGACAAGAACTGACTGCAAACATGCTGATAAGGCGGGTAACGTTGATCTTACAGTTATAACGGTACAATACTCCCTCATCTAGTGTCCATCAAGACAGAAGGGTTGGTAGCACATTCCAGCAGCCAAGTAGTGAGCCCTGGCCTTAGAGCGGTGACTAGTATTGTACTGTGTGTCTTGCACTTGAATTCAGAATAAAGTAATATTAAATAAAAATATATATTAAGTAAATGTAAAGTGAAAATAAAGGTAATCTTCTAAAAGTTGGTGGCTATCCAGGAGAAGTCTTCTTCTAATAAGGAGGATATACACTCTCGGAAATCCCTCCATCACCTTCACTACAGGCAGTAGTTGGAGGGTTTGGTCTCTATAATCTGGGGTTTCTGATGCGCTCATTCCGTTGGTGATCAATTTAGTAATTTGTTGTTGCAGAAACATGGAATCTGGTGGTCCAATAGTCCGCAATATGGACGCAACGAAATGGTCGTAGCTGTCGACTCTGTTCGTGACAACTTGTGCCGCTCATGTCGAAATGCCTTGGAGTTTATCTATGGAACTTGACATAAACCCTAATTAAATACTTACTTGCTTAGTCTTTTTCACTTTTAAGGGTACACTTTGTGATTTTTTTGGGGAATACTTTTCTTTTCTCTAGTCGCTTCGAAGGGGAGCTGTTACTGCTGGTTGTTGGGATGTAGATTGAAAGGTTTCCTCACAATCAGAATTCTCAACGACTTCTGGCTCTGCATTTCCCTCTTCTTGATTAATGTCCGATTCAGGATTATTCGTTTGCTGCACCTAAAAAAAAGTGTTGTTTCAGGTATCAATGACACAAGAAGACTATAAAAATATTGAATATGGATTTAGGATACGTTGGAACTTTCCAACATGTGTTGGAGCTCTCGAGGGCAAGCAAGTCATCATACGAGCACCTCCTGGAGGGGGCTCAGACTAATATAATAATAAAAATAGTTAAAATATTGTGCTACTTGCTTAAGTAGACAGTGACTACAGAATATTAGAGCTAGAGGAAGAGGATCATATGGAGGCATATTTCCAAACAGTCCATTGTATAATGCTTTGGAAACACATTCTTCTTTCAATATCAGCAGACTTCGTCATTGTCGGAGATGACGCAATCTCCATGAAGAGCTATTTGATGAAGACCTACAGCCGGCGTAATTTATTACAAAGAGAGAGAATCTAAAATTACCGACCTTCAAGTGCACGTAGAGTTGTGGAAAATGCATTTGGGATCCTCGCTAGCAAATTGAGTATTTGAAAAGGCAATTTCATTGAAAGTAAAGACAGTACACAAAGTTTTTCTTTCGTGCTGTGTTATTCACAACTGGTTGGGAAAAAACTCCTGGTTACACACTAAGTGGCCTAATTGACTATGAGAATGAGGATCATTTTACTATTCCTGGGTCATGGCGTGAACTTTCAATTAACGACTGAAAAAATCTTCAACCAACACGTTACAGGAATACAAACTTTCAGGCAGAACAAACTCAGGGAAGGTACTGTGACTGCTTTAGTGGTGAAGGAGCTGTACCATGGCAAAAGCAAGTACTTTAATTGTATAACAGTGTACCCTCCCCTCCCTCAACAATCCCCGCACAGCCCACTATCTTTTGGAACAGTTATAAAACAATATTTAAAAAGTTTTGTTTTTTATTCATTTCTTTCTTTTAGACCAAAATCAATATAACACTGGAAAAATAATGGTACCAAAAAATTACAAAATTAGTGTGATAGTTGGAAATGTTTTGTTTTGATCGGTATTTTAAATATAGGGTTTTATTTTTGACATGTCTTTAAAATAAACACGTACATGAGAACAATTATCTTAATTTAGTGATAATTAAAATAAGATTGGTAAGTAGTGTTGCCAATACTGCAAGAAAACAAATATTTCTTTGAAAAGGCATTGAAATAAAACATGTCTTCAATTTTTAGCTTATTGATAGTTAGTATTTAAAGTTAAGTTTTGTATCCAATTTTGTAATATAATAAAAATAAATCAATATATATTTTAATTAATTGTATCGTTACACTTACCAGATTAGATTGTGTGCCTCTTTGTTGAACAAAAGGACGAATAAAGGCTTTTATATTCTCAAACCACACTGCTTTTGGTTTGTAGACGTCATTGGCAGAATTTCCCGAACTCTGACTATCTACTAATTTCTTTTGTTCCTGGCAGTAAGAACTCCTTTAGGTCCAAGTCCCAATATATTATTAGGCATCACATATTCTCTTTGCTGCCGCAAATCTCGATCTAGGTATCCCTCCTAAGTCGGATTGTACAAAATGGGATCCATTTCATACAATTCTAGAAAACGTAAGGTGTCATTATCATTGAATTTTAGAATACGTTGCGACTAGATTCTTGCTTCACGCCTGCAACACCACGACTGAAAATCAAACATGTTTTATACCTAGATGACAGGGTCGTGGAGCAATGTCCGTGACACCCCGTTCCCACGGTTAGTGTTGTACGAAAGCGTGGTTCACGCTCCGTGGGAACGGGGCATACATAACATGTCGAATTGGTTGGCGTAGCAGATCCACATCGGTCACGTGGACTAGACGTCAAGTCATTTAGTCTGGCTGGGAGCACTCAGGGTGGTTCCTTCATCCCATGCTTCATTAGGGGCAGGGCGAGCCGTAAGACGCGGTGCGGTTCCCAACCTGTACTCTCCCGTAGCCCTTAATTAGGCTTTTCACTTATGATTACCCCCCTCCTCTAATAACCCCATCTATCCTTTCGCCCATAATCGTCTTCAGACTTGGCTCTTGATCATTTCACTGCGATCCTTGAGCTTGTTTCATGGAGCTGAGTTTTTAAAATCTGGTTCAAATGAAGACGGACATAATCCCAAGTCAGGAGCTTCACCAAGCTTATTGCTATATTACTTCGTTGAATGGTTCTGAAATACAGTTATCTACACTATTTTGCTTCGGAAAATACTTTCTGAACGACACCCAAGTCCTCTTAAGTGAGATATTATACTTTTTACCTATTTTGACAATTTCAGCTCGTTCTAATATAAGGCACTGTGAAGTGTCTCAAGAACTTAACACAGATTTTTTTAATACAAGATTCTCAAAAATCCAATTCTTGATCATAGACTTGAACTTCATGTATCAATTCAAACCATCTTAGCAAAAGTAATGTAGTATGGAGGAACTTCATGTCTCAATTCAAACAATCTTAGCAAAAGTAATGTAGTATGGAGGAACTTCATGTCTCAATTCAAACAATCTTAGCAAAAGTAATGTAGTATGGAGGAACTTCATGTCTCAATTCAAACAATCTTAGCAAAAGTAATGTAGTATGGAGGAACTTCATATCTCAATTCAAACAATCTTAGCAAAAGTAATGTAGTATGGAGGAACTTCATGTCTCAATTCAAACAATCTTAGCAAAAGTAATGTAGTATGGAGGCTGTCCATCTTTTCACACAAATATTTGAATAATCTGGAGTTTGTTGAATTGGCCTTAGTAAAATTAACAACTTTCACAGATTGATTGAGCACTTCCTTCGAAGAATGTGGAAGGGGTTTGATCGATTGGCTTTGTCTGTGAATACATCAATGGCTCCAAACTACATGGGGAGCGACTTCTTTTATGAGACTGCGTAAGCCTTTATAACATAGATTTTCCACCATCCGTGCAAACGCCACAGCAATTGGCCCAATCAATTTCTTTTTCGCAGAAATAGCCCTGAATGGCATTCAATATGCGCTCACCTGTATATATTTCAGTGATAGGATAGAGCAGTAAAAAAATTTCTTCAAGGATGTTATCATTTAAATATCTTTCAATAGCAAGCAAAATTGACAGATTGGAACCATCAATGTTTTCATCCATCTGTATTAAAAAGAAGAGATTCCTTTTTATTCTTTCAATTACTCTAGATCCATTGTCCTTAATTATCCGAGAAACTGTATTGTTTGAGAAGGGAATATTGTTTGTTATTTTTTAGGACGTGGTATCCACCGAACATACATTGAACAGCAGCTTTGATACAAGGAGATATAACATTTCCAGCGAATGTATGATTTTTTTCGCTTATTCTGTACGATGCCTCAACCGCATTCTCATTGACTTTGTTTGCAGATAAAACAAAATAATTTAGATTAGGGCCGTTTGATAGTCGCTGGAAATACTAGCATCTTTTTGTTTAAAAATCTGATGTTTTGTCTCTAAATGGTGCATTAATAAAGATGGCTTCGTGACACTGCAAGACAATATCTCCAGAAACAACGCGCAGTGGTTTGGGACAGTCTTCATCTCCCGTGAATGAATAGTGTTAATTTTATCTCTGACCAGAACAGACCTCTCAGCCACCCTGGTCCCCTTGCGCTTGTAGACTGCTTCCAAGTACTTGCAGCAGGTTGAATTTCACTGCTAGTCGCAGCTCTCTTAAGAGTTCCACCTTTCAACCTCTTATCCGTTTTGAGACACACAACAATATCACCAGAAATTCACTCAAAACAATAAATAATAGCTTAACACCTCAAATTAAGCACTCATAAAAAGCAACGAAATTAGGCTTATTAATAAACGTTTATCACTTGACGCCCAATCGACTAGTGACAGCAAATTATCAATAAATAACTAGGCCTACACCTATTCCTTACTTTTACTCATTTAACGAGTAGGTTACTGGACTTTTAGATAAGTGTCTCTTTGGAAACCAAAATCTAGAACTTTGTTTTTGTGTTTTCATTTTAACCCCTTATTTTTTTGTGTTTTCCGCCATTACCATAATTATGTTCACGTACCCCCAACCGGTCCACCGCGTACTCCAGATTGGGAACCTGGATTGTGACAGCCCACGTGGTGCTAGAGTGTGGCATACCACGTGTTTCCATTCCCACTTATCACTTGAGCGCATATTATATTCTAAAAAGTATATGATTTTCCTTTCTTTTTTTATTGTTAAACAGGACTCTGATGATAGTAATGATGATTAATCATCGTATTTACTTTATTGATGAAATTAGAAACCCTTTTATTACTTTAAAATCTATTGGCCACCAATGATATTGAAGTTATGAATATACAGACTTTAATAAAATTGAATTTGACTCTTATATAATCGCGTCAAATGAAAATCAAAATAATAGATTTCCTCTACTAAATGTTGATAACCGTACTGTTCTATCATCTAATGTGTATGCTCGAGTGATAGTTACAGCAGCTGATGTTCTCTACTCTTGAGCTAGGCCTTCGCTGGGTATTCACACGAACAACTAAACCAAACTAGAACTATAATTAATGGTAAAGGATTATTCTTTGGTCAAGGTTCAGAACTTTCTGGAACAAATCATATATTTATGCGAATTACAGTTGAGAGAGTACCTATTGTATCCTTTTAAATTGAATTAAATCTATAAGAGAATATATTTAAATTCATTAGATGACTGAAAGTAAGTGCTGGTCTCTTAAACCATTTAATAGTAATATAACAACTACTTCTAATGGAAAGATTAGTTAAATTATCAACATCAGAATGTCATATTGAATTTATTAGTATGAATCTATCTCTCTATCCCGCAAATAGCTCCCATTATATGATTTTTTATATTTGTATTCTTTATCATCAACTTATTTATATTCAGAATATTAAATTATTCCTCATTTAATATTAATTTTATCTCAAATATTTCTAAATCAAATCAAATAAAATCTTTGTATAATTGAAAATGATGGTGAGCCTGTTTTCAGTTTTCGACCCCTCAACCAGAATTATAGCAATATCTTTCAATTGACTAAGAACTATAATTGGTACAATTCTAATCCCTTTAATGTTTTGACTAATCCCTATCGATTAATAACTTTATGAAATAAAATTTTAATCACTTTAGATAAAGAATTTAAAATTCTTATTAGTATAAATTCGATTCATAGAAGAACTTTAATATTTATTACAATTTTTTCGATCATCTTATTTATTTAATAATGTATTAGGTTTAATACCTTACATTTTCACAAGATCAAGACATTTAGCAATAACTCTTACTTAGCCTTACCATTGTGATTAAGATTCATAATATTTGGTTGAATTAATAATTCAAGCATATGTATTCGCTGTACTAAGCACACTATATTCTAGAGAAGTACTTTAATGACAATGCATAAACACCCATTTCATATAGTCGATCAAAGTCCTTGGCCTTTAACAGGAGCTATCGGAGCTTTAATCATAGTTGCGGGCTTAACAAAATGATTCCATCAATTATCGTCGGCCTTAATAACAATTGGTACAATTGTAATACTGATTGTAGTACTGATGTACAATTATGGCGTGATGTAATCCGAAAAAGAACTATTCAGGGACATCATACTAATACAGTCATCAAAGGATTACAATGAGGAATAATTCTATTTATTACATCAGAAGTATTTTTCTTCATCTCATTCTTTTGGGCATTTTTTCATAGAAGATTATCACCCATAATTAATATTGGATCCATGTGACCCCCAATAGGTATTGAAACTTTTAACCCAATTCAAATTCCATTATTAAATACAGCCATTTTGCTGACATCGGGTCTAACAATTACTTGAGCTCATCACGGACTTATAGAAAATAATTTTGTAGAAAGCCTAAAAGGATTATTATTTACAGTAATTCTCGGTGTCTACTTCTCTATATTACAAGCATATGAATATATTGAATCAGCATTTACCATCAGATATTCAATTTATGGTTCATAATTTTTTATAACAACAGGATTCCACGGTATTCACGTAATTATCGGTACCACATTCATCTTAAATTGCATAATCTGTCATTACTTGTTTCATTTCTCAATCAACCACCACTTTGGGTTTGAAGCCGCCGCCGCGTGATACTGACACTTTGTTGATGTAGTTTGATTATTTTTATACTTCTCATTATACTGATGAGGAAGTTAACTACTTTAGTATAGTTAATATATTTAACTTACAATTAAGAGTTCTAATTAAACTTAGATTAAGTATTTAAAATAATTATTAGTTCTTCCATTTCCATTCTAATTTTTTTAAATCTAATCATGATAATCATTAATATTATTTCAAAGAAAACAATTAATGATCGAGAAAAAAGATCACCATTCGAATGTGATTTCGATCCTAAAAGATCAGCTCGACTAACTTTTACTGGTGTAGGGGCAGCTATAGCTATAGATGCAGGAAGTCGGGAAGAAAATGGGATTTAGGCACTTTTAGTTATTCCTGCCAAAATTCCTATTTCAATAGACTGATTTATAAAACTCAAATAAAAAATATAATTCCATCTACCAAAATTTAATATCCAAGAGATATCTATTAATAAAACTCCAATAAAATAAAACGATTAATATTATCATCACCAAGCATATAATCCTCTTTATATATAATTACTAAAGAAGAAATAAACAAAACTAATCTTATAAACATTATAGATATCGAATCAATTAATAAAGTCATAACAATTGGGCATGAATTAAATCTAAATGATTCCCACTCAATAAAATAAACCAAATCAAAAATTAATACCTAATCTAAATAAAATCAACATAACAAATATTAAAGAAACAAAACTCAATATACCTAAAGATACCCCAAACAAATAATTCAATAATAATCAATATTAGAAATATATTACAATTATAATAACACCTCATTATTGATTGACTAGCTATAACTATTAATAAACAAATCAAAAATCTTAGTAAAATTAATATGTAAGAAATAATATCACAACCTATAAAATAACTTAAATTACACCAAATTCTTCACTTAACATTAACAAAAAAGAATAAAAAAGTATCATTAGTAGTATTACCTGAACTAATCATCAAGTGCTTTTTATTAAACTTAAAGGAATCAAAAATAAAATAAATATAATAAATGTTAACATTGCAATACACTAAACGTTTGAAAGTAATCACTACCATGAGTACCAATTATAGAAACCAAAATAGATAAACCTAATGAACCTTCACAAACCCCTAAAGTTAAAATAATTATTATGAAATAAATATCAAAGCTAAATAAACTAATATATATAACAAATAAAATAAAATCAAAATTATAAATTCAAGTCTTAATAAAACTACTAATAAGTGTTTACAATTAGAGGAAAACAATAGCATCCCACAAACAATTTTATATATAAACAATGAATTAAATGCAAATGTATTACCATTAGTTTTAATAATTAAAAAAATACTGATCTTGTAAATCAGAAATGGGATTAAACCTATAAAACTCGGATAAAAGGACTAAATAAAGCTTATTTTAATTCCCAAAATTAATATTTTAATTAAACTATTATCTGGATCATCTTCAGTACAATCATAATAACTATCACAACAAGCACTTTTTATAGTATTCATAAGATATTATCTATCAATTGGATTAATAATCATTTACAAACTACACTTATTTCATTAATATTAGATTCAATCACTTCAACATTCAGATTATCTTATCTACTATTGCTAGTATTTTTTGGAGGAATATTAGTATTATTTATTTACGTAAAAATAATCGCATCATAATGAAATGTTCTCAACCTCAATTTCAACTTTAATTGCCTCAATGGCATTATCAACAATTTTTATATCAATAATCAAAATAGATTCTAATATTATATATAATAATACTAATATGGAACTAATAAGAAATATGAATGAAATAGAAATAATAATAGTCGACGGTATCCGTCTGGCGAGCGAGCGAGCCGTCGAGACTGAACGAAAAGACGTAAAAGACCCCCCCCCGATAATACATGAAACTGGTCACGACTTCCGTCCGAAGGTTACACGTCCGAGACATGTAGTTACGAATTCGAAGCAACATGTCCGAGACATGTAGCTACGAGTTCGAAGATACATGTAGTTACGAGTCCGAAGCTACATGTCCGAGACATGTAGCCACGAGTCCGAAGAAACATGTCCGAGACATGTAGATACGGGTCCGAAGCAACATGTTCGCGTCGACTTTTATCCGGAGGTGTGTGTAAATAAAAAAAAAATTCTCGGTAAAACGGTTCACTACTACGGGAGGATTATGGGACACACGCACGGGTAAAAGTATTCGAACACTCGACTCCTGTACAAAACGTATCGATCACAAAGAGACGTAACCAACCCTTTTAAAACGAGAGCAAATCCACTGGACGTTTGAACCCAGAAACCAATTTCAGGTTCACTTTCAGCAAGATCGAACGGAGTTTGATCAGTTTAAGAATAAATTAATACCAGACCAACAGGAATTATAATTAAAATAAATCAAATATGGAACCGGTATTTATATAAACCCAATAGATTAGATCTCCCAACTAACAAAAAAGCAAAGATAGTATAATTATAGCCAAACTTTACTTGATAAGAAATAGTAGTAATAATAATAATAATAATAATAATAATAATAATAATAATAATAGCTAATAATTGTATAAACTCTTTTATTCTCAAGCAATATAAAATAAATAATAAGCGTAGATTTAAAAAAAAATCACAGACACGTAACCAACCCTTAAAGACTATTTATTATTTTTCGATCTCGGAGAGAAGAGTATAAGATCATCACCATCTAGTCCGACTATCTCGATATGAGATTGTTATTATATTAAGATTCGACGGTCGAAGAGGGGTGGCCCGCCACTCGCCACACTCTTTGCACTCTTGGGAGCGCGTGGAGCCGTGGGTCACCACGCGTCTTCCGGAGGCCCCCTGGGGCCCCGGGCCTGCGCCAACCGTCAGCGCCGCCTACGGCGGGGGACAGGTCTCCTCCCGGCGGACGTCGCCGCCTCCCGTGGGTCCACCCGTTTGGGGGGGGGGACTGGTTTTCCGTCTGTCTCGGGGGCGGGCGTCGATCTAAGAGTCAAAATATTTACTAATTAATACACTCGAATTTTTTTTTTTTTTCGATTTTTTTAAAATTTAAAAAAAAAAATTCTGGAACGTTCTCGATCCGTCGGCGTCGCGTCGCGTCGCGTCGGCGTCGGCGTCGCCTACGGTTCATCCGTCAAATGGGCCCACGCCGTCGGTAGGGTACCGGCCGTCGAGGTCGCCCGTCTCGCGCCCGGTCCTCACCCCGCTTCGTCCTTTCAGGCGAACCCGGTACGTTATCCCGGTCCCGTGCGGAGCCGCCTCCCGACGCCGCGCGGCTTCCCGAGAGACGTTCCCGTCACCTCCGCCGGTCCGTCCGCTCTGCCGGTCGCCTCGGGATCGGTCCCCGCGTGTACCGGCTCCGCCTAATACCTGTGATGGGCCCCCTCGCCCTCACCAACGCGGCCGGGGGGGGCCCGGGGGCGGCGTCGGTCTCTTCGTTTTTTTTTTAAAGTTATCGCTTCTCGGCCTTATTGGCTAATCTCGCCGTTCCTTTGGATCACGAACTACACGTTTCCGTATAAATCAACGCCAGATCTCTTCAATATTTCATCAAAGTCCATCAACAGTCCGTCCAGGTGGTCGTCAACTGTCCGTCATCCGTCCATCAACTGTCCGTCTACTGTCTGTCTACTAGTCCGTCCGAAGTCCGCAGGATCGCCGACAACATCATCACAGGCCGGTTCTCGGAGCCGGCCCATTGTACTCTTATTCTGTCGTGTTCGTCGTGTCCCAGTTTACCAGTGTTCCATCTAACATTTAAATACGGTTCCAAAGTGAATTTCCAGCTCTCTAGGTGTGGCAGTACCAGTGCGGTGTAAACTTAGTCACAGCCATCCACCTCAAGTTAGTACGGCCTACAACTCAGGAACCTGTGGGCCGATTTTAACGTTCTTTGTGTCGTCTTATTTGTGGTAAAGTCCTCTTCGTCCACGTCCCTGTTTCGTCGTTCCACCCTTAACACCCGCCCCACTGGGGTTGGGAATCTGATTGAAGACTGCGCGCCACCATGCACCACCTCCCGGTGGGCGTGGTGCCTACCACCAGGGAAACTCCGGCTCTGACCACTTCTAGATCCAACCTGGCCGCCACCACGGCGGTCAGCAGCATCACCACCACCACCACCACCACCATCACCACGGCCAGCAGTGTCTCCACGGGGTGCATTGTCACCGCCTCCGTGGGGGCAGTATCCACTACTGCTGGCTACACCATCCCGGCGAGTACCCAGGCCTCATTAGACCTGGGTACCAACTCATATACGTATACGTCCACTGAAGATCGGCTCGCGGCCATCCGCCAGAGGGCCCAGGCCGCCGCCGACGCCCTGGGGGTGGGGTTAACCCCCGTCCACGGACCTCTGGGCCCACCGATCGTGGCCAAGCCCCTGCCGGACGTCCCCCTCCCTCAGAGGACCACCCGGCCCACCAAGGGGGCCAACTCCTCGGAGGAAGAGGGGAGCCAACCTGACACGGGGGACTGGGCCGTGGTCCCCCCCAGAAGACGTCACCGTGCCTCGGCACGGAGTTCCGAGGAGATGGAGGCGTCTTCTGACTCCACCGGGCCTCCTCCCCCACCCTCTACAAGACTACACGGACCTACGCGGGCAAGCGGAAGAGCCGTGATGGGGACCGCAGGAGCCCTCCTAAGAAGTCGGCAGCCAGGAGCGGCCACTCCTCCAGCCGGTCGGACGTCCTCCCGACGCCGTCATCTGGGTCCGGTACGGGTAAGCTGACGTCTTCAGTACCGTCCCGTGCCATCCCCCTAGCTGCGGCTTTGCCACAGGTCCCCCGCGGGAAGAATGCCGCGGCGAGTAGGGACCCCCGAGGGGCACAGGCTGTGGCCCGTGCCGCCCCCGGGGGGACCCGTGGCTCAACCGCTGGCGACCCCAAGGGTTCGGGTGCGATCCGCAAGGATCCCCGACCCGATGGCAAGGCAGCAGCTAACCCTGAGAGAAGCGGGACCCAAAGAGTCCCGGTGATAGTGTGTGAAGGGGATTTCCGTGTGAACCCCTTCACGGCCACCAAAGCGCTCAGCCGCGGACTCGGAGGTGATCTCCGGATCAAGTGGTCCTCCAACAGGGTGACGTTCTCCGTCTTCACCCTGGAGGACAGGACCCTTCTTCTGGAGAGACTCATCTCTCAGGGCTACCAACCCTACACCTTCCTCCTGGACAGCGAGAGGGACGGGCGGCTCGTGGTCCGCGGTCTCCCGTTGTGGACCCCCGCTCAGGACATCCACTCCGAGCTCACTGACATGGGCTATGCGGTAAGGAGTGTCACACGCTTGGGTGCGCGCGCTGCCGGCCAGGATCAGCCGGAGAAACCGTATCCCTTGTTCCTTGTGACTCTGGTTGGACGCCAGCAGTTACAAGCTCTGACCAAGGAGACGGTTATTTCGAAAGTGCGAGTCACTTTCGAATCTTTCCGGAGGAAGAACCTGGCTCAGCAGTGCCATCGTTGCCAAGGGTTCGGACACCCCTCCGTATCCTGTTTCAGGAGTGACAAGTGTGTCAAGTGCGGGGGTGCACATACGTCGGCGGCCTGCGAGCGCCCACGCTCGGAACCCGCCAGATGCGCCAATTGCGGTGGTCCTCACCCCGCAAATGCCGGCATCTGTGAGGTACGCAAACGGTTCGTCGACTCGCACAAGCGCTCGACCAGCGGAGGCGTACCATCGCAGTCCAGACCTCAGTATCGTCCGGCGCCCCCCCCCTTGTCAATGCCTGGGACTTTCCCTTCTTCCAAGAGGCAGGTCAGGCGCCGCGACGCCGGGCGTCCAACCGGCGGCTAGGCAGCCTGCCGCTGCTCCCCGCACTACCACCCGTGCCCCACCTCACCCTCCAGCTGCAGGGACCGCCGATCTCAGGTCCCTGATCCACACTCTCACCGAGATATGGGAGCTTTTCCGCTCGCTCCATATCTGTGAGAAACTCCCCTACCTGAGGGAGTGTCTGACCCGCTTCGTGGCCGCCCCGGACTGGGGAGGTAAGATTCAAATCCTTACCGAAGTGTGTCAGGCTTTATTTGACTGATGAGGTCAAACTCCTCCTCTGGAATTGTAAATCGCTGGTCGTTAGGATTCCCGAGCTCCTCCAGATGTTGACCGACATGGCTGTCGACGTGGCCTTTCTGACGGAGACGTGGTTCAGAGCGGACACCGTCTTTCAGGTTCCGGGCTTCTCCGTCTACCGGGTGGACCGAGGTGGTCACCGGAGGGGGGTGGCGTGGCCCTGTTGGTTCGGTCTCGCCTCCAGCACCACCAGACGGCCGTCCCGGGGCTCTTGTCCCTGGAGGCGGTCGCCGTGCGGCTGTTGGGTGCCGCGTACTCGGTCACTCTCGTTTGCGTCTACGGTCCTCCTCGGGTGGTCCTGCAGGCGGCCGATTTGGCCGTGTTGCGTGCTCTCGACGCTAGCGTTGTGCTAGCGGGCGACTGGAACGCCAGGCACGTCTCTTGGGGGTGCGTGGCGTCTCAAGCGCGCGGCACGGTCCTGAGGAGGTTTGCCGACAGGACGGGCCTATTTATCCACTGCCCTCATCTGCCCACCTACTTGCCAGATCACCCTCGTCACCATCCCAGCTACCTGGACCTGATCCTGACCACGAGGAGGCCGTTTCTGACACCTCTGGTCACCCATCTCTCCTCCGACCACAATCCAGTGACCGGCGTTATGCGATTTCTTCCTCTCCAGACGAATGCGCCGCCATTGTTCAACTACCGACGCGCGGATTGGCCTAGATTCCAGGCTAGGTTAAACCGCGTTGTGGCCCCAGCTGCACCTATACCTGACGTGGGGGAGCTGGACCGTCAGGTTCAGCTCTTCACCGCCTCCCTCCTGTCGGCGGCGGAGTCCTCGATTCCGATCCGTCGACCCCCTTTGTTGGGCCCCCCACTACCCCCAGACCTGATAGACGACATGAGGCTCCGTGATGGAGCGCGTGCTCTGTGGCAGAGGAGTCGTCTCCCCCATGTCCGGGAGATATACGTCGCGCTCCGCTCTCACTGTCGGCGCAAGCTCAGACAGTGGCAGAGGGAGGCTAAGACGCGCCGTCTTGCCGCTCTCGACACAAAGGATCTCTCCTTGTGGCGTCATCTGAAGGGGATACGACACAAGAAGGATCTGATCCCCGAGCTCCGCGTGGCCGGCGGTTTGGCGTCCTCCGCCACAGACCGGTCAGAGGCTCTGGCGGTAGGATTCCAGGCTAGCTTCGCGAGACGACCGGGATCACCGGAGAGAGATCAAGCGGATCCCCCGGGGCACTTCCTTCCCCCGGTGGCAGGTCAACCCCCGTACCCCGACCTGCGGCTGGTAACCCCCTCCGAGCTGACCAGGACCGTGGCGAGGCTTCGCGCCGCGTCCGCTCCCGGGTTGGACTGGATTTCCCCCCTCCTCCTGGCCCACCTCCCTCGTAAAGCCTTCGTCCTACTTCTCCGAATCCTGAACGCAATGTTTATATTGTTGTACTTTCCCGCGCAATGGCGGGTGGCAACCGTCATACCGATCCACAAGCCCGGGAAACCGCCCGGATATCCGTCGTCCTACCGTCCCATCTCTCTGCTCTCTTGCGTCGGCAAAGTCGCCGAGAGACTGATCTTGACCAGGCTGGAGGCCTGGCTGGAGGTGCACCCCCTCCTGCCGGATCACCAGTTCGGTTTCCGGAAGGGCCTGTCGACCACCCACGCCGTCGCCACGGTCGTTGACCGGGTGACGGAAGCGTTCAACGAGCGTCGCCACTCCGGCTTCGTCTTGTTGGACGTGAAGGGTGCCTTCGACAGTGTGAGCCACCGAGGACTTCTCACGGGACTTGCAGAAGCCGGAGTTCCCTCACCCCTGCTACATCTCCTTCAGTCTTTCCTCCAGGACCGCTCCTTCAGAGTCGGCGTGGACCACCAGTTGTCAACCCCTTGTCCTGACGTGCCCGTCCCGCAAGGAGTTTCATTGTTCCAGTATGCCGACGATACAGCTCTCCTGGCGACCTCCCCCGATGCCGCGGTGATCTGGGCCAAGCTCACCATGGCGTTAAGGGGAATAATCGCCTACCTTAGTTCCAGATCCCTAGCAGTGAACGGAACGAAGACGTTGGCGATTCTGTTCACCCGCCGCAGACCGGGTCCCTTGCAGCCCCTCCGCGTCGCGGGAGAAGCGGTTCAGTGGTCACAAACAGTGAAATACCTGGGAGTGACCCTGGACCGTCACTGCAACTGGGACTCGAACCTGAGAGCGTCTGCAGGAAGAGCGAGGGGTGTCATGCTAGGACTGGCCCCACTACTGCGCCCAGCCAGCCCGTTGAACCACGGCCATAAAATTAGACTCTTCCAGGCTTGTATTATGTCCCTCCTTCTCTACGCCGCGCCTGCCTGGGCTTACCTCCCCCGCTACCGCTACTCCCCGCTCCGAGCCGTCTATCACCTGTTTTTAAGGTTGATGCTCGGACTCCCCCCCCGCACCCGAACCCGAGTCCTGCTAGACATGTCTGGCCTCCAACCCTTGGACGTGATCATCCGCGGGTTGGCAATGTCCTTCTTCTCACGGTCGCAGACCAGTCCTAACGAGATCGTCAGGGGCATAGGCGATTACGACCCCCCTGCTCTTCCTTTCAGACGCATCAGAGACGATGTGGTGGGCCCCCCCGCCGGACACGGATGACCCGGGAGGTAGTCTGTGGCGTTGAGGAGCGAACGCTCCTGACCACGGCCGAGGCCGGCTTCACCAGGACGCGGCTCCGGTGCTCCGCAAGAACCCCGGCTGGCGCTCAGTCCACCCAGAGCGCGAGCGTAGGTCCAACACCATCAGCTGTCTCCCCAACCCCACCGACCATCTTGTGGGGGTTGGGCTGTTTTGCCTCAGGACTCTGTTATTCCCCCCTAAACAATCACCTCAACACAGAACTCTATCACTATCACATCTAAAGCCAGTTTATTTATTTTTTCTATCATTTAATTTAAAGTCTTGCTCACTATCCGTTCGCCCAAAGTGGGTTAGCCACTTCCAGTACTCGCCTCACTCTGAAGTAGAGATGAGGCGGGACACATCACTTTACAAAATTGTTATATATACTGTGTTAAATGTGTGTGCATCGTTTCCTCGTTTGTCTCTGTTCAATAAAGACGTCTGTGTTGTCCTAGTCGGTCCTCGAACTGAGGGCCGGTGTGACCCTGTCTATGTCTCCCAGTGTTACAAACTGACCTCTCCACTGCCTGTCCTACCAGTTCTACCAACCCCGGTACAGTCCCCAGCCTGCATTTCCCCAGAATTCCCCATAATTCCCCATAATTCCCTATAGACCGCCCGAGGGAGTGGGTAGTATTCCCACTCCCGATTTCCATCTCGAAAATTTTTATTTCCCCCCTCCACCTGAATCCTACACCAGTACGGGCAAACATGCCCCCTGGGAAAAGTCCAAATTCAATTCCCGTCAGGTTTACGTATGAATTTCATACGTAATCCTGGCGGAGTACTAATCGTCCCCCGAACCGACCCCGGAGACTCGATCGGTACATGAGCGTGCCATGTCCGGTCGTCGAACCGGGGTAGGTCGGTACCGAATCCTTCCCTCTTTTTTGGTTTCTTCCTACTCTACAGCCATCTCCCGACCCTCCTCATAGCGTTTCCCCTCTCTCCCTCACCCCCGTTTTCACTCCACAGCCCTTTTTACATTTCCTGTCGCCTCCCGCGTTCCGCGGGGGGAATTTTCCCTCTAACCAGCCCAATAATTTTTATTTATCCCCCTCTTTTGTTTCCGACACCCTGTGCGGCAAAAATCGCCCACAGGGGAGAGTTTATTTTATTTTCCCTCCAGGGCTACGTATGAAATATCTGCGTAGCCCTGGCGGAGTACTAACGTTTTTCCTCGACCGACCCCGGCGGCTCTCCCGACCGGGGCCATTCCTCCACCGCTATTCGTTTCCTATTCCCATGTTTCTTTTCCCCCCTCCTTTGTTTCTGCCTCTGCTCCCTCTCTTTCCTGTGTACTGTATGTATTTATTTTTACGGTCCTGGCGACCCATACATGAGCTATGGGGTGGGTTTTTTATATAATTTTCCCACCCCCAACCCATTGATACCAAAATTCAGCCCGCCAGGGCGCCATTGTTTTTTCTCGTTGAGTTTTGTGTTGTATGTCTATGTCGTGTTCGTTTCCGAGAGCCCTTCGGGGCTGGTGTTAACTGTCTGTCCTCTATGTTTCACATGTTTTATTAATGTTATAATCTGTTATATGTGTTACAAGAATTAAATAAAACCCTTTCAAACAAACAAACATCAAACAAACAATGTGGGTTGGCCGCTTCTATCACCCGCCTCACTCTGAAGTAGAGATGAGGCGGGACACATTACTTTGCAAAACTGTTGTATATACTGTGTTAAATGTGTGTGCATCGTTTCCTCGTTTGTCTCTGTTCAATAAAGACGTCTGTGTTGTCCTAGTCGGTCCTCGAACTGAGGGCCGGTGTGACCCTGTCTATGTCTCCCAGTGTTACAAACTGACCTCTCCACTGCCTGTCCTACCAGTTCTACCAACCCCGGTACAGTCCCCAGCCTGCATTTCCCCAGAATTCCCCATAATTCCCTATGATTCCCTATAGACCGCCCGAGGGAGTGGGTAGTATTCCCACTCCCGATTTCCATCTCGAAAATTTTTATTTCCCCCCCTCCACCAGAATCCTACGCCAGTACGGGCAAAATGCCCCTGGGATAAGTCCAAATTCAATTCCCGTCAGGTTTGCGTATGAATTTCATACGTAATCCTGGCGGAGTACTAATCGTCCCCCGAACCGACCCCGGAGACTCGATCGGTACATGAGCGTGCAATGTCCGGTCGTCGAACCGGGATAGGTCGGTACCGAATCCTTCCCTCTTTTTTGGTTTCTTCCTACTCTACAGCCGTCTCCTGACCCTCCTCAATGCGATTCCCCTCTCTCTCTCGCCCCGTTTTCACTCCAAAGCCCTTTTTACATTTCCTGTCGCCTCCCGCGTTCCGCGGGGGGAATTTTCCCTCTAACCAGCCCAATAATTTTTATTTATCCCCCTCTTTTGTTTCCCACACCCTGTGCGGCAAAAATCGCCCACAGGGGAGAGTTTATTTTATTTTCCCTCCAGGGCTACGTATGAAATATCTGCGTAGCCCTGGCGGAGTACTAAAGTTTTCACCGACCGGGGCCACTCCTCCTCCGCTATTCATTTCCTATTCCACTGTTTCTTTTTTCTCCCTCCTTTGTTTCTGCCTCTGCTCCCTCTCTTTCCTGTGTACTGTATGTATTTATTTTTACGGTCCTGGCGACCCTACATGAGCTATGGGGTAGGTTTTTTATATAATTTTCCCACCCCCAACCCATTGATAGCAAAATTCAGCCCGCCAGGGCGCCATTGTTTTTCTCGTTGAGTTTTTGTGTTGTATGTCTATGTCGTGTTCGTTTCCGAGAGCCCTTCGGGGCTGGTGTTAACTGTCTGTCCTCTATGTTTCACATGTTTTATTAATGTTTATATCTTATATATGTGCTACCAAAAATAAATAAAACTCTTACAAACAAACAAACATGTAGCTACGAGTTCGAAGATACTGTAGTTACGAGTCCGAAGCTACATGTCCGAGACATGTAGTTACGAGGCCTTATTGGCAAGATCGCCGTTTAGACCTTGCGCGCGAGGCCTGATAACGAGTGAATTTGGTGTTTTGCGCGAGGAGCAAAGTGAAACCGCGTCCGGTTCGGACCGTGTCGGGACAACAACTGACGGCTAGTTCCAGACTATTCCGCTGAGGGCGCTGCCCTGAGTTTTTGTTTCGTTGCGCTGTTTACAACTGCGGTGTTTACATTAGGAGCTCTCCACCAAGCTAAGTGTGGTTGCTGGGGAGGGGTCTAAATACCTCCTCCCGGCCGAACTTCGGGTCGGACGGAAAATCGGTTCGGCCAAATATCGTTTGGTCATACGACTCATCGATTGTGATAGCGTTCGCGAGGCTTACTACCGGCAAAGTGAAAAACAATTTTTTTTGAGTGCTACGTTAATTATCATGGCTTTGCAACTTGGCTCCACGCCGGTGTAAGAGTGGGAGGAGCATCACTGAAGGGAGACTCAAGACTAGAAGTGGATCCCGAAGACATTTGGGGCCATGCACCGGCTACCGGTCGCTCCGCCCCCCACCACTAGATCGGGGGAGCCGCTAACGGCTGCCAGATGCCTATCAACGGTGACCTCGGTCACGTATACGACGACCACCGCGGTATGCAGTGTGTCTGCTTCCACCACTGCCGCGGTGGGCCATTACGCAGCACCGGCCGGGGACGACCGATCAAGGGAGAAGGGGGTGGCCTTCCACGCCACCCTCTATGGCCAAACACTGGACCGCCTCCGCACCTCAAGGAGCCAATTGGACATGGCAGAGAGGGTCACGGCCCCGTAAGGGGACCTGGCACCATCCCCGGATGTCGACGCTCCGATGGACTTGACCCAGGAGGCCCCCACGGCCACCCATACACCTCCGGAGAACTATGCCGTGCCCAATCCATCAACCGATGGGCAGCCGGCATCTCAAACCGAGAAGGACGAAAGGACCACCAACCCGAGGGAGGACTCCGACATGGGGGCATGGAGCCTCTTCTTTCCTGATGAACGAGCACCCACGCCCGAGAGAACCGCATCCGACGAGAGAGTGGGAGGTCCTCCGTCGACTACAGACCAGGGGTGGACCACCCAACCCGCACCACAGAGGAAGAGGAAGGGGAAATCACCACCCCAGGGTCAACTAAAGAAACCGGCCACAGTGACATGCCCGCGCCCCAACAGGTTCGACGCCCTGAGGAACCTGCCGACCGAAGACTCGGGTGAGTTTGCGCCTCCCGTTTATCCCGGCAGGCGCTCGCGCCTAGCCGATCCTCTTCCTTCCGGCTCCGGCGCGAAGACGGCCTCTGCCGTGGGACGGGTGGACCCCCCCGGGGACGTGTCGGGTTCGGGGACGGGGCCCGGGGCCAAGGCAGTCGACTACAGCCGAGGCCAGGGCCGCCCCGCCTCAGGGCCCCACTGTGTCGACCGGGAAGGGGGCTGTACCCAGAGTCCCCGGCAAGCCGACCGCAGCCCAGCCCACGCCCACTGGTACCAGGACTGAGCGAGTCCCGGTAATCGTCTGCGAAGGGAACTTCAAAGTCAACCCCTTCGCGGCCACCACTAGACTGAGCCGGAAACTCGCTGGGGGTCTCCGTCTGAAGTGGTCAACCAACCGTGTCACGTTCTACGTGGACACGTTGGCCGACCACTCCACTCTCCTGGAGACGCTGGTACAGCAGGGGTACCAGCCATACACTTTCCCCACCGACGGAGATCGAGACGGGCGTCTCGTCATCCGAGGACTCCCGGTGACCTCACCGTGCGAGGACATTCAGGCCGCCCTGATGGATAAGGGTTACCAGGTGAGAAGGGTGACCCGCCTGGGGGCGAGGCCTGCGGGGCCAGATCAGGTAGAGCGGCCTTTCCCGCTCTTTCTGGTGACTCTGGTAGGGCGCCAGCAGCTCCAGAGATTGTCGGGGGAGACCGTTCTCTCGCACATGAAGGTTTCCCTGGAACCCTTCAGGCGGAAGAATGTGGCTCAGCAGTGCCACCGCTGTCAGGGTTTCGGCCACCCTTCCATCGGGTGTTTCCGTCAGGAGCGCTGCGTCAAGTGCGGTGAGGCTCACGCGTCCTCCGCATGCGAGCGCCCTCGCA
Source organism: Timema cristinae (assembly GCA_039000515.1). Classification (NCBI taxonomy): domain Eukaryota; kingdom Metazoa; phylum Arthropoda; class Insecta; order Phasmatodea; family Timematidae; genus Timema; species Timema cristinae. Next base: position 58,948 of record JBCFYV010000092.1, on the reverse strand, counting down.
CAGATCCGGTGCGTTGTGCCAACTGTGGGGAAGCCCACCCCGCAAACGCCGGTATTTGTGCGCATAGGCGCAGGTTCGTCGAGTCGCGTCAGCGCTCGGCGGCGACCGGCCAAGCTCGCCCGTCGGCCCAACCCTCTGGTCGTCTCGGACAACCCGCCCCACCCCCTCTCACTAACGCCTGGGCGTTTCCGGGTTGCCCGGAAGCGCGTGGTCGCTTCCCACCGCCCCGCCCGCGGGCCCGCAACCCCCTCGTGCCCACGCGGGGCCCGCGCGTCCTTCAGCCCACCCCGACCAGACCTCGGACTTTCGGTCCTTCTTCAAAGGGCTGTCTGAGATCTGGGATCTTCTTCGCCCCCTCAACATCTGCTCCCGGCTTCCCTACCTAAAGGAACGCCTTGCCGCCTTCGTCGCCACCCCTGACTGGTCGAAGCGGTTCGAGATCCTTTTCGAGGCTCTCTCTAACCTCTTCTGATCGCTCCACTCCGCATCCTTCTCTGGAATTGCAGGTCACTTACTCACAAAGTCCCTGAACTCCTCCTGTTGATGTCCGACCACGCCGTCGACATCGCCTTCCTACCGAGACGTGGTTCACGGAGGCTTCCGTCTTCCAGGTACCCGGGTTCCTCTGCCACCGGGCGGACCGAGGTGGTCACCGGAGGGGGGGGGGCGTGGCCCTGCTAGTACGGGAGACTCTGCAGCACCACCGCGCGGCCGTCCCGGGATTCGCGTCCATGGAGGTCGTGGCGGTGAGGCTGCTGGGTGCCGCGTACTCGATCACGATCGCGACAGTCTACGGCCTTCCCGGGGTCCTCCCGTCCGTGGCGGACTGGGCGGTCTTGCGAGGTCTCGACGCCAGCGTTGTGCTGGCGGGAGACTACAACGCCAGACACACCTCTTGGGGTTGTGCTGGCGTTAACCGCAGGGGGACCGCCCTCCACTGGTTTGCGGACGGACACGGCCTCTTCATCCACCGCCCCCACCTACCGTCCTATCTTCCCGAACACCCCCGACACCTTCCCAGTTTCCTGGACCTCATCCCGACCACGACGAGACCCTTTCTCTCCCCTCTGGTCACCCACCTGTCCCAGTCATCTGACCACAACCTGGTGACATGTGACCACAACTGAACATTGTTTCTGATGAACAAAAAAAAAAAAAAAAGAGATGTCATCAAAATCTGGGTCCTGGTAACACTTATTGATTAATATGAGGGTTAGAAAAAACCTGTGTTTTAATGGGTGTTATTTTATGAACCTCTTAAACTTTGATTTCCACACGTGTTTCTTCTAGCTTATTTTCTAATCATACTGTGTTAGTTATGAGGTAGGTCTAATTTATCAGAAATGCACACATATTTGCATGGAGTGAGATTGAGAAACCATTTAGGAAAAATCACCCTTATTGAACCCAACCATGATCAAACCCCTATCTCCCTCACCTCAGAAGGCTAGTCTATTGTGAGAGTAGCGCGTTCCATCAAGGTAGGTTTTGATAGGTGTCAAAGTCACGAAAAATGTAAGGGGTTATAAAACTATAAAAATCAAGGGGTGATAAAACTAGATCACAACTAAGGGACATTAAGCCCAGATCTAATTTAAGAGTGCTAAACCTAGAGAGAAAAACTTATTTTAAAGCACTAATACTTGCTTGCTTTCAGGTACTAACACTTATCTTAATGCATTTTGATATATTTAGTGTAAAAACTTTGATGGTTTTCCTTACTTGAAAAATAATCTAAAACACATTAGAAAAATGAGGTTTTAAAATTCATTGCCTGAAATGTAGATCTTTATCTCTATAGGTCCCACAGCACTTCTTTGGTGCTGACTGACAGCTCACAGCTGATATCTGACAGCTCTGAAAAGTAACTAGACCAAATTATGTATCCCTCCGCCGAACCATATGATCTGCAAAAACATGTGTTTAGCAGCTGTCACTTCTGACAGTCAAATTTTAGGTCTCAACAAGAAACTTATATGACTTTTATTTTCTATATATTATATATATATGTAGATGGCCTAATATTAATTATTACATTTTTCAAGAATATAATTTTTTTCTAAATAGAATTTAATCCCATATAAGTTTTTATTGTAATAAATAAATAAGTTTTATTTAAAAAAAATCCAATTTTCTTATAAAAAATTATTTAGAAAATGATAAATAAAATCCAATTTTTTTGGTTAGTATTAATATTATTAACATTATAAATGTGAAAAATCTGAATATCTATTACTACACATAGAAAAAAAACAATCAAAATTTTGTAAGAGTATTACAACATGTTGGTGACCTGGTGCTATAGGGTTAAGGTGTCAGACTTCTGTACTGGGAGTCCGGGGTTCATTCCTCGGTCGTAGCACAAATTTATTTGATTGCCAAACCCTTTCTTGACCTCTGACAAGATGTGTATTAATTAAAACTTGTGAATTGGTGGAATGCCAGGCCTCCACCGTGGTTCGGATCCCATGTTAAACTGTAGGTCCTCCATTTCATTTCACAATCACCCTTCCTTTAAACATTAGCGTAAGTGCGTAGAGCCCGAAAGGGTAGTAAGACGCTGTGCTAATAATAATAATAATAATGATAATGATAATAATAATGATGATGATGATGATGATAGATATCAGAAAACATTCTAAAGTAATTTAAAGTAAGGAGTGGTAATAAAGTTAAAACTTGGTATATGGATTGATTGACTTTTAATATTCAAAAGATTGATTTTATTTTGCTTTTAATGAGCTACAAAATGTCATATATAAAAATTTTCAATAAATTTATATTAACGTCAATAGAATAAAAATATGGGTTTACGACAAGTCTAAAATTCACATAAAACATATTAAAATTTAGTAACAAAACTTTGATACAACAAATTAGTGAAAAAAAACAAAGCTTAATGATCTACAGTGTTGTAATTATGCTATAAAAGTGAATTTGTGGGTTAGCATCTGCCAAAGAAGTGGTTAATAAAGTTAAGAAAATGTTCTTGTTACAACGTTTTTAAAGAATTTAATAATTATTATGTTATTTATAAAATCTAATCCTTATCTTGGTTCAGTCAAGTGTTTTCCAATGGGGTTCGCAAGAACTTCGTCTACATCATCATATTCGTCATCGTCCTCTTCATTGTCTTCAGCCAGGTTAATGATGATAGGTGGGTGGGTCTCACTTGCATCAATGTTCATCTCCCTGTCCCAATCTTCCTTGATAAGTCTCTCGCAATGGTCGAAATTCTTACTCCAACTGAAACATTAGAATGTACAGCCATAGTAAAGATTCTATACACAACCCACTCATACCTTTTTTTTGCATGGATAACATTAGATATGTATAAGTCTGTAACTAAGCATCATATATGTAATTATAGTGAGCTAGGTAGAATAATAAAAATTGCATTCTTTTATAAAACTATACCTCTCAGAGGTAACTTGAGCAAGGGCTTCCTCCCAGATTTTTCTAACGGTTAAGTAATTTTGTAGCGTACCCCTTGAATAAGGATTGGATTAGAAAGTAGCCTGTCAACAAGGGAGGGAGTGCCAAAAATTGTACAAATAAGGGATTTTTTTTAGATAAAACATTGCTCAATTAATAGTTTAACATTGTAATTCCACTAAAAAAAACAACAAGAGATCATTTTGTGGGCCTATATTGATAAGGTGACACAAAGTATTGTTTATTTAAAACTTTTATCTTTGTAACATCACTATTTCAAAATATATTATAGTTATAATTATTCACCCAAGTTGATGGCGAATCAAATAACAGCCTATTAAATAGATATTTATCAGGTTTGGAAATTGCAAATAACTATGACATTCTATCTAATCAAGATGCCTTAAAAAGAGCGAGACGAGCAAAAAACCCCCCTCTTTTTAATAATTGATGTGCCTACATTTTTTAATAATTTAAATAAATCTGAGAGAGTAGGAACATTCTGTTTATGAAAAAAAATATATTTATAAGTGATAGTTTGTGTACAGTATCCTTATAATTTTCACTACACAGAAAGCATGAACGAACTTCAACCAAGGGATGAGAGGAACTACAAGCCTTAAAACAAGTGACTCCATAGATATGTAGCTTGTAATTATGTAAATAAAACTTTTTTTTATCCTCACCATCTCACAGTGTCAACACTGAGTTTCAAGTATCTTGCTGTTTTTTCTGCCACGTTGAATGAATCGAAGTCGTCCATCATCTCTTGTCTAATTACAGCTGCAACGTTGATGATGTCCTCTTGTTTCTGATGTGTGCATGTCTCTCTCTTCTTCCTGGAACAGCTTGGCCCCCCCCTCCTCCATAGGTGTTCCCCAGGTTTGGACAGACTCATGCTGGGGGAAAAAAGAGACAGATTAATAACTTAACCAAAGTTTTACACAACCTCAGGCTTGTACTCGCCTTTACAATATGCTATATTATATTGTTTTAATATGTAGGCCTATTTATAATGACTTTAAATAATTTAATAAATAAAAATCAATATCCTAGAAAATATGTTTAGGCCTATAAAATAAATGACAATGACAAATCAAAAGCTATCCTAATTAACAAACATCTAATTCAGATTCCCTCCTCTTAAAAAGTTGTAACAAAATCAATATCAATCAATGTTCTAGAAAATATATGTTTAGGCCTATAAAATAAATGACAATGGCAAATCAAAAGCTATCCTAATTAACAAACATCTAATTCAGATTCCCTCCTCTTAAAAAGTTGTAACAAAATCAATATCAATATCTATCAATGTTCTAGAAAATATATGTTTAGGCCTATAAAATAAATGACAATGACAAATCAAAAGCTATCCTAATTGACAAACATCTAATTCAGATTCACTCCTCTTAAACAGTTGTAACAAAGTCTCTAATAAAATACAATAACTTATAACTTGAAGTCTTACCTGGTATTTATTTAATCAATACTGGAGAAAGACTCGCAAGTATTTTTATTTAACTTCACATATTTTTTCGGAACATAAAAATTTTAAAACGCGATCTTTAACCTAGAGGGCAACACAACACAATCTTGGGGTTAAAAGATTTATTTTATAGTGTTGATAGACTTAAATTTTCGAATATTTAGTGAGAAACACTCGCTATTTTATTTTATCACACGCTTTAATGTTATATTAGATAAATATTATTCAAAGATCATCAAAAAACAGTTTATTTTCCGAGGATAACACGTTCACACACCAAAATAATATTCCAAAAGAAGACACAGATTACTAACTAGCCGTATTAACATTCAAAAAAGACACTGTACTATTCAAATTTGTAATAAAATTATTAACGGGTAGCATAGACACGCCTAAATACAAATCAATAGTACTCAAATATAAAATATTTTGTTCTTAAACTTGTTGATTCAGCACGTGGTTTTATTGAATTTAATTTAAACGATAATTCAATGTTATACTCTATTTTAAAATTGTTAGATTTTGGTTATGAGAATAACCGTTTTGTTAGTTGATTAATAATGAAGTTTTCTTTTGCTATTTAATTCAAATTAATTATTAAAAGCAAGAGAACGTTAAAAGTGGGCTTATTGGTGAAAACAAATATGGCCACTGAGTAAAATATGCTGGTTTATGACGTAGAAAAAAGAGAACCGTTGAGAGTTATGAGGCAGCAGTGTTAATTCACATGTTTACAAACAGCAAAATTTATATTATTTCACAAACATTTTGAATGTTCTTTCTTCTTTATTATTACAAACCATTTGTTTATGTTAAAGATATACGAGGGCAGCTATAAAAATATTAATAACTGAATATAATACCATTAAATGTAAAATTTCACGCTCTATTTAACCTGTTATTACCACAAGAGTTAAAAGAAAAACTAAAATGAAATTACTAGACTTTTTTTTCTTTAATTTGATTATGGAAAGTAAAATTATACTGTAATCTTTGGGGAAGTATTGTTAATGGTGATTGATAATATTTTTAGTAATAATAATAGTAGTAATTAGCAAATAATTATTATTTCCAAATATGGTGACAAAAGTTTATTTTAGACAATGTTGGTGCGACTGATACCATCTGCTAGCTTCTGCTAGCTGTAATCGAAAACCATAGAAGTCGTAAGTCCACTGTAACTGGATAAAAATGTGAATCTCACACATCTTTGGGCCAATCAGCTTTGTGGCAACAGAAGTGAATCCTCTTCTGTTGCATCTGATTAGTTTGTTCTTTGTTTACTAAAATTATAATATCCAGGAAATATTTATGTATGACATCTCTACATTGGTGTTCTCAAAATAATACCAAATTTTGTGATCCAGCTTTTTATTACCCACATCAGTGGCCAAGTGGGCTAAGGTGCCACTCTTGTGTAAGACTAGTTTGTTGATAACAGGGAGATCGGGGTTCTAATGCTCATCAGGTCTACTGAGGGTTATTTTTCCTAAATAGTTTTCCACTCTCCTTCCATGCAAATGGTGGTAGATTACCTCTAAAATACTTCCTCAGAGTAATCATCATATAGGAATAGAGCATTTACAGGCAGTAGACCTAAGACCGGCTTATTAAAAAACTTATAACAACTAGCCAGTAAATTATAATGTTGAGCAAGATGCATGTTCTTTGATTGAAAGTATAAACTATTAGATTTAAACCAAAAGAAAAAACTTTTTGCAACCCTGCAATTTGAGGCCTAGCCATACACCTCTTTTTGATTATTTTTTTTCCATTAAGTTCATAATCACTGGCTTATTTTAATTGAGTTGGTATGAGGAAGATAGTAAAGAGGAAATGTGACCGCATTTGCCTGGAGATGAGAAAACCACATTCATAAAATAAATTACGTATGTGAAATAATTCTCTGTTCATCCCCAGGTGAGATTTGAGCCTTGACCACCCCACCAACAACAATCAAAAAATATCATCCAAACAACTGTAATCCTAGAGCACTGCTGCAGGTTTCTCACTTATTAAATTAACACATTTTTACAGGGTGTCTATAAAGGTTAAAAAAAAGAATTGTGGTACAAGGTCAAGAAAATTATTTTTATTGTAATAAATTTGGTAAACTAACAATAAAATCTTAGCATTAGTAAGCTTAAATCAAAGCTTCAGTCTTTGTTATTTACATCTTATAAATCCAATTATCACAAGCTTATTCATTGGACTATACATTCAATTAATAACATAAAAAAAGGCCCTAAGTTTAGGTAAGGACCCCTTGACGCCCACAATAACTCATTGTAAAAACATCAATATGTTAAGATTAAGGGATGTAATATCACCAACAGTATAATTGAATATGGAGTACCACAAGGGTCTGTCCTGGCTCCCATATTATTTCTAATATATATTAAATGATGAGGACAGCTAAATTTAAAGGGCAATGCCACTGTTTGCAGATGACACAAGCTTGTTTTACTGCGGGCAAAATCCGGATGAGATAGTTGAACAAATGCAGGATGATATACCTTAAACCAACTGGTTTCACACAAATAAGCTAACCATTAATAAAAGTAAAAATAAATTATATGATTATACATAAGATATAAAATATGGCCAACATGAACAAATCTTTATACATAGTGCTTAGCTTTATTTACTCGCTTAATTGAGATAAGTATCTGGGGCGCATAATTGATCAGAACTTTCAATGGAAGGACTACTTCAATAGTATAAAAATTATTCCTGTTATTGGAATATTAAGTAAATTACAATGTAATGCAACTAGGACTCCACAAAAAAAACCACTATATTATGCTATGATACATTGTCTCTTACAATATATGGGAAAGAAGTATAAAAACAAATATAAGAGAACTAGCAATCCTACCAAAATCAAAACAGCTGTGGGTAAAAAATAATAATAATCTAGTCCTAACCTAACATTGAAAATTTAATTACGAATCTTAATATTATTTTTGGAAAAAGGTTAAGATTTCTGTAACTATCTAAATCATGTTAAAAAAAATTAACAGGAAAATTTTCCAGCCTACATCCCTGCTTGTTGATAAATAATAAAAAAATAATATCTTTTAACCCTACTGGCAGCTACCATAGGTTAGTCATACATTGTGAAATTTAATATTTACATCCAACCATTCTCCACAGCTTCATTTTGCCACGGCACTCTGCCCACTCCATTAAAATATCTAACGAACTCTGACCTGATGTCAATAGCATCGTTTGGTGCCCTGTTGGCACCTTGAGGACCCTGCAGGCCCTTCAAAGTACACACTGGTTCATTTACTTGAGCTGCAACCGCTCCTCTTTCAACGATTTGTGGGTCATGTTTTTTAATGAAGTTATGTAACACACAACACGCCTTCACTATTAGTTCAACTTTTGATGGTGAAAGGTTAATGGTTGTCAGCAGAACTCTAAATTTGTTGGCTAGTTGCCCAAACACATTTTCCACTACTCTACGTGAACGACATATTCGGTAATTATATACCCTTTTCTGGGTGTGAGATCCCTATTAGGGTAAGGCTTCATAAGATGACAGCTGAGAGGAAATGCATCATCTGCAACTATAACATATGGGACATCCTTCTCTCCTCCCAACAAAGGTTCTGCTTTTGGAATGTTCAGTTGATTATTTGATAGTGCCCTCTTCAGATTGCTGCCCTGATACACACCACCATCATTGACTCGCCCATTTACACCAATGCTAACCCAGAGGAATCTGTAGTCTGCATCAACAAGTGCAAGGAGCACAATACTATCAGAACCTTTATAATTTCTATAGTATGAACCACTACTACGTGGTGGTCTGAAGTTGATGTGTTTCCCATCTATTGCCCCTAAACAATGTGGAAAGTTCCATAGATTATGGAATCTATCAGCTACGGCTTTCCATTCTTGTGATGTGGATGGTACCTGTGAATTATAATTAAAACCCAAATAGCAAAAGCATAATTGAAGTTAGTTTATGTACACCTTTATAAAATGTTAAATAGAGTAGGGGAAGGTGGAGTACAAAGTAACAAAAGTCAACAAGCATTTTTTAAATTTACTAAGCAAATGAAAATAAAAAAAGATCAAGATTTTGAATTAATAAAAAATGTATTATTTAACAAATAATGTTCCAAATCATTGTGGCCTGATATAAATTTAAAGGCCTATAAATTTTTTATTGGTAACCGCCTTTGTGGTCTAGTGGTCATCAAAGATTCTGGCTACTGATCCTAAGGTCCTGGGGTCGATCCCCGGCAATTCCTGATTTTATGAGGAGCAGCACTTCCAGATTATCTGAGAAGCTGTAGGTCTGGAACAGGGTCGACTCAGCCTTGTTAAGATAAATAAGAAACTACTTGAATAAAGAAGTAGAATATAGAAATTGTGGCACCTTAAATTAGAGTCACCATTCTGTTATTTAACACGTACGTTCCTATTTAAAGGTAATTTACTCCAAAATTCCGGCAGATCCGGGTACCACACCTATGTAGATTAGTTGTAGGCACCTATAAGTGTATTCGCCACCATGTTTGCTCATGTGACAATTTCAAATATAGAAGTTGTGGCACCTTAAATTAGATGGTTCATGGCGTTATTTAAAATCTAAATTCAACTTTAAATGTTATTTTCTTTAGATTTCCGGCAGATCTGAGTACTACACTTATTTAGATTAGTTGTAGGTATCTATAAATGTAATCTTCACCGTATGGGTTCGTTTTGCAATTTCAAATTTAGAAGATGTTTTACCTTAAAATGAATTACCTATAGCTAATTTTTGTGTTAAAGATTCAAAGACTATTTATTTAAAATGTTCTGAATACTCATAATTAGCCTATCTATGTTCGTTTTATACAATTCTTGCGTTACTATCATTAATGTAACGACAATTAATTTGAATAATAGGGATACCATTAAAATGAAATCCCACCATTAATAATCTTATATATAAAATTCTCGTGTCACAATGTTCGTTCCCGTACTCCTCCGAAACGGCTTGACCGATTCTCATGAAATTTTGTGAGCATATTGAGTAGGTCTGAGAATCGGCCAACATCTATTTTTCATACCCCTTAGTGATAAGGGTTGTCCACCCTTAAAATTTTTCTTTAATTTTTAGACATTTTTTTAATTTCTTTATATTTTTATTATGTCGCCTTAAAAAATACATACAACCCTAAATTTTTACCCTTTTATCACCAACCCCTATTTTTTAATAGCCATTTTAGTAATTTAATCATTTTTCATCCCCGGTCGATAACTGATCAATCGTCATTTAATTAGTTATCCCCGCCAGTTGTCTACAGGTGTCACTTCTGAACCAGTAAACAGCACGGAGTAGGGATGAGAACGAAGCCGGTCTCCTGTTTCTCTCACACAATAAGACTTCTCTCACTCCCTACACAGTTGTCGGCCATCATTATTGTTTATGCATCAAGTGTAGTAGTAACGTTGACAATTATTATTTTGCTATCTCAGTGTAACTCTCATATTAACTATTAATCATTCCTATTTTATTAATAATAATAAAATTATCAATTTTGAGTGTATTTTGCACGATTAGTTAATCAAGTGATTTTCATAACCTCAAAAGTACTCAACACGTGGCACGAGCTTCCACCAACAACGGCTTTTGTGTTGTAAGTATACTTTTTTTTTATTTATATCGAAAATGTTGTTGGAAACGGTCAAAAAAGATTCGGTGGAATTTAATTTTTATTAAAATTGGGCAAACTTTTTTTTTGTATTCATTTTTTTTTACCATTTCTAACCATATATTTTCGATATGATTATGAAAAATAAAATTTTTCGCTTTTGTAAAACAGTCTAATGTTTACATGAATATGTAAATGTATGTGTGTACAACCAAATATTAAATACATTATAACTAGGGCCAAGATTTTTGCCGTGATTTCATTTTAACATTTTACAATTAATGCTCTTAAGTTTTTGACATTACGGCAAATATATTGATCTTATAAAAATGTAATTTTAATTTTATTTTATTAAAAAAATGTAATTTAACAATTAAGATTTTCATAGTTTCCAAAAATTTGAATCAATCATTATGAATCTTTATTTTGAAATATCGATGGAAATATTGGTTGTATGAGAAAATTATAAGAGACAATTTTTTACAACTTTTGTTTGAAATTTTTTTTCTTAAAACTTATATTTTTGCTATAATTTCATAAATTCAAACTAATCATTTCAAAACTGCGGCAAAAATCCTGGCCCTAATTATACCTTTAACCTTTTTCATCATTAAGTAATTTCATTAATTCTATTTATGTGTGTTTTGTACAGTGAGCAATGCCAAGAAAACGCAAAGGGGCTGATTTGAGCCGTAATACAAGTAAATCTCGAAGCGTGGGAAATAGAAGATCCGAAAGAACCGAAGAACAAATCCAGCAACAAAATACTGATGCACGTGTCAGAATGGCGCAATTGCGTCAAGAAGAGTCAGAAGATACACGAGCTGAACGCAATGAAGTAATAAGATTAGAACAACGACAATCACGCCGTTTCACAGTCAATTGACGCAGAACAAATGACCAACAACGACAACAGGTACATCGAGCATTTACATCTGATTCATTCCTGCGTCTAGCATTCCAGTATGAGCCCAATATTGAATATTATGCTCATTCAAAAGTGGTAATTGGTGCTATGGACAAGGAATGTCCGCATTGTCATGCTCTGAAATTCAAAAATGAGCCAGCTGGGATGTGTTGCGCGTCAGGAAAAGTGCAACTACCTGAAATTGAAACACCACCTGAACCATTGAACGGTTTACTTATCGGCACGGATCCAGATTCTAACGTGTTCCTGAAGTCAATTCGAACATTCAATTCATGCTTTCAAATGACATCGTTCGGAGCAACAGAAATAGTTCGAAATACTAATGCAAATGGTCAACAATACAATTCTACATTCAAAATCAGAGGCCAAGTTTATCATAAAATGGGCTCACTGCTGCCAATGCCAAACGAACCACATACATTTTTACAAATCTACTTCATGGGCGGCGAGGATTCCGGAAGCGCACTTGCCAATCGCGTGAATGCACGTTGTGATTATAATAACCTTGATTCATTTTATGCCAGACGCATCGTCAGCGAGCTGGATGCTCTATTGAACGAGCACAACGAATTGTTGAAAATATTCAAATCACACATGCACAAATTACAAAGCGATAATCACGCTATCGTCATTAATCCTGATAAAACACCAGCTGGAGAGCATATTCGTAGATTCAATGCACCCGTTGTTGATGACGTTGCTGGAATCATGGTTGGCGATCGTACAGGTGCACGAGAAATTGTGATTCGTAGAAGAAATAATAATCTTCAGTTCATTGCTGATACACATCGTTCATATGACGCTCTCCAATATCCGCTAATATTCTGGAAGGGACAAGACGGATATTGCATAAACATAAAACAACGAGATCCCGTATCAGGTACTTCATTGATTATGAATTTGATCATTAATCATTTAACAAAACAATTAAATTATTGAACGTAATTAATTTAAATTAATTTTTATGAATGTATTATTACAGGAGCTGAAACAAACAAGAACGTTAGCTCAAAGGATTATTATACGTACCGATTAATGATTAGACGCGGCCTGGACAACGTCATTCTACGATGTCGTGAGCTTTGTCAACAATTCATGGTCGACATGTACGCGAAGATTGAGGGCGAACGACTACGATACTTACGATATAATCAACTAAAGCTGCGTGCGGAAGAGTACATTCATTTGCGAGACGCTATCAACAAAAACGCCGACGTCGCCGAAATTGGTAACCATGTCATTTTACCATCATCGTACGTAGGCAGTCCACGTCATATGCAAGAATATATACAGGATGCTCTGACTTTCGTGCGCGAATATGGACGACCATGTTTATTTATCACGTTCACATGTAATCCAAAATGGCCAGAGATTGCATCTTTGCTATTGCCTGGCCAAAATGCAATACATCGCCATGACATTACAGCACGTGTGTTCAGACAAAAGTTGAAGTCTTTAATAAGTTTCATTACTAAATTACATGTATTCGGTCCCACACGTTGCTGGCTATATTCGGTTGCGTGGCAAAAGCGAGGATTACCTCATGCACACATTTTGGTTTGGTTAATCGACAAAATCCGTCCTGAAGAAATCGATAGTATCATTTCTGCGGAAATTCCAGATCCGTCCACTGACCAACTGCTGTTTGATATTGTTACAACAAACATGATCCATGGTCCATGTGGTACTCTTAATAGTTCATCGCCTTGCATGGCAGATGGAAAATGTACTAAAAATTTCCCTAAAGATTTTACTAATGATACGGTCACAAATGTCGACGGATACCCAATATATCGTCGAAGAAATCCCGATAATGGCGGACAATCATTTATTAAAAATATCAGCAACACAGACATTGATATTGACAATCGTTGGGTGGTGCCATATTCGCCTCTGCTGAACAAGACATACAATGCTCATATTAATGTTGAGTTCTGCAGTTCTGTGAAGAGCATCAAATACATTTGCAAGTATGTCCATAAAGGCAGTGATATGGCTGTGTTTAGAGTGGAAAATACTAATGTGAATGCTCCTCCAGTGAATAAAAACGATGAAATAACGCTCTACCAAATTGGTCGGTACATCAGCTCCAATGAAGCTGCTTGGCGTATCTTTGGTTTTCCAATTCATGAACGGGATCCAGCAGTTGCTCAGTTAGCCGTCCATCTTGAAAACGGTCAGCGTGTATTTTTCACGAACGAGACAGCGATTGATCGTGCAATAAATCCACCTAAAACTACACTCACTGAATTTTTTGAATTGTGTAATCGGGCGGATGATTTTGGTGCCTTTGCACGAACATTACTCTATTCACAAGTACCACACTATTTCACATGGACTCAAACAAAAACATGGATGCCCCGCAAGCAAGGCTCACCAGTTGCTGCATGTCTCAATTTATTTAAATCAAACGCCTTGGGGCGATTATTTACAGTCAATCCAAGACACACTGAGTGCTTTTATCTTCGACTGTTGTTGGTTAATGTTACTGGCCCATTATCATTTCAAGATATACGTAAAGTGAATGGGCAACACTATCCAACGTATAAAGATGCATGCCTTGCACTCGGCTTGCTGGAAGACGACAACCAGTGGGAATGTATGCTTGCTGAAGCTGCATTGAACTGTACAGCAATACAAATTCGTCTACTATTCGCTATAGTGTTGACTACATGTTTCCCAGCCCGAGCACAGATATTGTGGGATAATCACAAAGATTCAATGACTGATGATATATTGCATCAACATCGTACACGGTGCCACGATCTAACCATAACATTCAGCGACGCAATGTACAATGAAGCATTGATTGCTATTGAGGATCTTTGCATTGTCATTGCCAACTTACCACTCAGTCATTTCGGTATGAATTCGCCAAATCGAACTGCATCTGATTTAATGAATACTGAAATGAATCGTGAACTGCAGTACAGCACTGTAGAAATGGCAGCGATTGTTGCCCGCAATGTCCCACTAATGAATGAGGAACAAAGAACCATTTATGATCGCATTATGCTCGCAGTTTCAGCTGGACAAGGTGGGTTCTTCTTTTTGGATGCACCGGGTGGAACTGGCAAAACATTCGTTATTTCGCTAATTCTTGCTGAAATACGATCAAATAATGGCATCGCATTGGCCGTTGCATCATCGGGCATTGCAGCAACTTTATTGGATGGAGGCAGAACAGCTCATTCAGTATTTAAGCTGCCACTAAATATTCAGAATAACCCTGACGCAGTATGCAACATTAAGAAACAATCGTCCATGGCCACCGTGCTGAAACAGTGTAAAATTATCATCTCGGATGAATGTACTATGGCACACAAACATTCGCTTGAGGCGTTGAACAGGACATTGAAAGATATTAAAAACAACGACAAACTATTTGGCGGAACTCTGTTGGTCCTTTCAGGTGATTTCAGGCAAACACTTCCAGTCATTCCACGTTCAACATACGCTGATGAGATCAACGCTTGCTTAAAATCATCTCCATTGTGGCGTAATGTTGAAAAAGTACAGCTGAAAGTAAATATGCGCGTTCAAATGCTTCAAGATCCATCCGCTGAAACATTTTCAAAACAACTCTTAGATATCGGTGATGGAAAAGTTGCTATAGATGAAACTGGATACGTAAAATTACCGACCGATTTCTGCACAATCGCTGATTCGCAAGATACTCTCATTGAACAAATATTTCTCGATGTACACACACAGTACATAAATCATGAGTGGCTTGCAGAAAGAGCAATTTTAGCGGCAAAAAATGTAGACGTTGACAATTTAAATCTGAAGATACAAATGTTGTTGCCAGGGAACTTGGTATCATATAAATCTATTGATACAGTTTGCGACGACAGCGAAGCAGTAAATTTTCCTACAGAGTTTTTGAACTCACTGGATTTGCCAGGCATGCCACCGCATAATTTACAATTAAAGGTTGGATCTGCGATTATCTTGCTTCGTAATTTGAACCCGCCCCGGCTGTGCAACGGTACGCGATTAGTCATTCAAAATTAATGATAAACGTGATCGAAGCCAGCATTTTAAATGGCAAGTTCCGAGGTGAAAATATATTAATACCACGGATTCCTATTATACCTACAGATGTGCCAATTCAATTCAAACGTATTCAGTTTCCGATTAGATTGGCATTTGCAATGACTATCAACAAATCCCAAGGTCAAACGATGTCTATTTGTGGCTTAGATTTGAGAACACCATGTTTTTCACACGGACAATTATACGTGGCATGCTCTCGAGTGGGTAAACCATCCAGTTTGTTTGTGTTAGCTAAAGATGGACTAACAAAAAATATTGTTCACGCTATAGCATTAAGAGATTGATATTGTTTGTTAGTGTTACTGTCGTAATTGATTAATTAATGATATATAATTTTAAGGAATAAATTATAATAACTTAAAAATAATGTTTGCCTTTTGTTATTTTTATATTCCCTCATCGTTCACAGCGCTCCATGCCTATTTCACGCATATACCACATTCTTACACACAATAAGTAAGCTATTTTTTGTCTACACTAGAAATTACTTAAAAATTATTTATATGGCAAAACAACGTTTGCCGGGTCAGCTAGTATGATATAAGGTAGTATTGCCTAAGCCTCGGCCAACAAGGGGCGTGAAGCGCCGGAAGGATTAACTCAGACAATTGAGTTACGTTACTGATCCATCTATCAACAAGGCATGTTGGCCGTGCACGCACAGCTATTACTTACATAGGGCAAGTTCAAGTCCAGTTACATAAGAGAGCCCTGGATACAGAGCAAAACCCCTTACAAGAGGTAAGACCAACTTACACGGATATATCAAAAATCTACGGGCCATGCCCGGTCGATAACTTGTGCCACAATTTTATCACCTAATGGGTGATCGATATCACCACATACCAATAAGTAATTATTGACTGCTCCAGCCGTGCCTGAGGAGCAGAAGCGGCTCATGAGCTGTATACTCCAAGGAGGAAAATTTGGTTTTCGAAAAATAAAACTTCGAATAATTGAATCTCGAAAAACTGATTTTCGAAAAATTACTATTCGGTAAACTCGCCGGTTCCCGCCACCGAGGCGGGTTGTAGTGATATCGATATTTATATCACTGCCGGGGTTTTCTCACTATTGAAACATTTTGTAGTAATTTTTAGATATGTATTTTATTTTTGATCACTTTGAACTGCAAATTAAGAATATATATTATATGTGTTATATATTATATATATATTTAATTATTAGATAATAAACCATAGTTCCTTCCATCACAGCTTGGAAAACGTCAAACTTCGAAACCAAGAATGAGCATAATGTATTATATAGGCAGGTAAGCTTTATGTTTATTTTATATGTTAGGGGTTTTCCAGAAATAGTAACACAAAATATACAATCTAATAAACAATAAATGGCTGTAAGCGATCGGCCAAAGTTTCGACACATCGCATATCAAGACTGATAAAATAAATACTGAATATTTTAAAGAACTTTATACATCTATTTTATAAGGAATCTTTTTCATTAAAAAAAAGTAATTTAGGCAGTTTATAGTGTTTTAATTTCTTAGCTATTTAACTAGTTTATTCATTATTAATACAGAAAAAGGCATTATCAATGAAAAAGGCATTATTTTATAGAACTTAAATTGGCAAAACTTATTACTCTAATTACATTAGTATGTGTATGGAAAAAAAAAATTGTTTCACGATCTTCAATTTAATGAAAACTGCAATTATTATCTTCAATTAAATTATCTATGTTTTTTTATGTATTTATATTTTAATTAGAGGTAAGCATATTTATACTGTCAGTCAGAGCTTAGATCTTGGTTCATATAGGATTATCTGCACGATAAATTTTATTGATTAATTACATTTTAATTAACATTAAAATGTTGTGATTATCTACATTTTAAATCATCTGGACGATTTTCCTCCAATTCGTTAGGCCTAGGCTATAGGTGAATATAATGTGGGCATAAATGGTGATTATGATAGCATGAATATATATATACACACACACTTTACCTTAAGTAGCAAACTCAAAAAGTCAAGTGGTGACAATTAAAGTGATTATATTATTCAAAAATTTGATAATTTTATGAATACGGCAATAATCCTACAATTTGTACCATGGGTACGTACCAACTGTTCTTGTAGTTGGCCCCCCACCCCCACCCCCCCAATTTAAAAATTCAAGTTTTTATAATTGCAATCGTTTGTTCTTCACTTGTTCCGGATTGTTCTGCAAACAATTTCGTTTGTTCCATTTTGATAGGCCCAGAAATGATATGTTTACATTGGGGGGGGCAACCTCACGGTAGCCCCCCCCCCCCACACTTTGTAAAATTTACATTTTTATGGTTATGATCTTTTGTTCCGGATTGTACCGCAAAAAGTATCTTTTGTTCCGCATTTGTTCTTGCACAAATGGAACATGAACTTGTAATACTTTGTTTACTCGTGAGGGGCCAACTTCACGGTAGCCCCCCCCCACTTTGAAAAATCCATGTATTTATGATTGCATTCGTTTGTTTCGGATTGTCCCACAAACATTTCGTTTGTTCCGTTTTGATAATCTCACAAATTGTATGTTTACATTGGTAGTGCCAACTTTACGATATCTCCCTCCCACTTTTGAAAATTGAGATTTTTATTCTTGCTATCGTTTGTTCCTCGTTTGTTTCGGCTTGTTCATATATATATATATATATATATATATATATATATATATATAAAAGTTTTGATACGGCCCCAAAATTAATTATACTTTTATATTTCCCATCCAGGAATTCGCCCTTGTTTCTTTTTAAAAACTTTTGTGTGTGTGTGTGTGTGTGTGTGTATGTGATTACAATACTTTTTTCTTCGTTTGTTACAGATTTTCCCGCAAAAAATAATCAATTTTTCCGTTTTAATACGCTCACAAATGATATGTTTACTTTGGACCTCCATGAAGCTGACTCACCGTCCTTTCCGCCTAAAGCATTAAAACAAATATTTTATGATTGCAATAATTTGTTCTTAGTTTGTTCCGGAAAAAATAGTTTGATATGTTTTTATACGCTCATAAATTGTATGTTTACATTGCACGTCCAAAAAGTAGGACCCCCCCCCCCCTTCCCCATCTTTTAAAAATCCATATTTTTATGATTGCAATCGTTTGTTCTTCGTTTGTTCCGGATGGTTCCTCCAAAAAAAATATGTACATTTCGTTTTGGTAGGACAACACATGACACAATTACACTAGTAGCTAAGATTGGCGGCTTTTTGGCAACCACATTCTCCACATGCACACATACAACTTTTAAAAATCGATATTTTATCTTTGCAATCAATAATACGTTTTGGGTTCATTTTAGATTTCTTTTTGCGAAGATTTTCATTTATTCCTTTTGTAAAGCCTCGATAATTTTTTCTAGTATTAGCTCTCTCACATTCTTTCAAACGTGAAAATTTTTTGTTTGGAGTTTGTTGTTTGTTTGAATGCCCCATAACATTTTATCTTTATTTTGTTCTGAATGTCTTTTTAATAAATTTGTTTAGTTGATGTTGATAGTTTTAAAATTAATATATTTTTATCACTATGTTAAGCTCCCTTTCCTCACCTCAAATAGATAAAATATAACAATATTTTTATTGTTGATTTTATAACTTTTTTCGGTTTGTTCCAGATTACTGTTCATTCTATTTTAGTTTGTTAGTTCTTAGATCTCTTACAAACGATAAATAAACTAGTGCTACTAGTGATAATAGCCTTTTGTGTGTATGGTCACACAGAGCGTCAAGTAAAGAATGTACCACTCTCTATGTCAAAGTATGAAATATATTATCTTTGATTCGCTCACCATGCACAAAAAAAGCAATAAAAAAACGAAGCAAGTCAGAAATACATAAACTAGAGACACATCATAGCCCTTGCTACTCTGATGCTTCTACACTGACCAGCCAACGAAATTATCAAACCCTAAGTTCAAACAGTTTGACTCACGGAGTATCAACTTACGTCTGTGCCTCTGTGCCGACACAACATGGCTGCTTGACGTACACTACCATAATAAAGCTCAAGTCACGTATCCATGCGAATCTCGAGAGTTGTCAGTGGTAGAGGAAAGTGCCCAAATTCGGACCCCTCCCCCTAAAGCGGACCCCCGGTCTCTTGGTTGTGCATTCACCTGATCTCTACCGAGACCAAGCCTAACTATTAATTTAGGGTTCTACCACTCTGCAGAAAAGCGCGTGCATCACCCGCTTCACTTGTTGCTTGACAATCCGCCATTACTTGTTTTCCTAGTGAACAAAGTTTTCTAAGTGTACCAGTTTTTTCCTCATTTTTCCTCAATATTGGCAGGTAAGCCTTTCGACGTATATATAGTCTTAAATGGTAATGTTAAGGCTTGAGTTTTACCACATAACTGTTTCGTTTGGACGTTTGGTTAAAAATGTATTGGTTTTCAAAAACGTAGTATATGGTCGCGCAAACCGGACCCTTTTTGAGTTGCCTAAGCCGGACCCCCTATTTTTCATGCTCAAAGTCTCCTTTTATTTTCTTTCACACTCTTATTCATTGCAAACTGTTGCAGATTGCAAGAGAATAATATGGGGAAGACTAATCAAAGAAAGTGGAGTACGTCTGACATGACAAAAACAATTGACGCAGTTAGAAAAAAACAGATGGGATGGAAGAAGGCCAGTAAACAGTTTAGTGTACCGAAAACAACGCTTATGAGGTTGTCTAACATAAAGTACGGAACACCTGAGGAAGCAGCAAAAACAAATAGAGGCAGGCCTACAATTTTGGGTAAAGATATTGAAGAAGAACTGGTTCGGTATTTTCTTGCTATGGAGGCATCTTTTTTTGGGCTTACTCGCGCTGACTTGCGGAGAATAGCCGTACAACTGGCAGAGAGAAATAACATTGCACATCCTTTCAAGGATGAAATTGCTGGGAAAAAGTGGGTTAGTCTTTTCCTAAAACGCCACAAAACCAAACTGTCGGAAAGGAAGCCTACCGGAATATCTTATAGTAGGGCCCTTGGCTTTAGCAAAGAAAACACACAAAAATTCTATAAGCTTCTTGAAGATGTTTACGAAAAGGATAAATTCACTCCTGATAGAATTTACAATGTCAATGAGAGTGGTATTACTATTGTACAGTCAAAAGTACCAAAAGTAATTGGCCTTCGAGGTAAAAAAACAGGTAGCTGCTTTGACATCAGGAGAACGCGGGGCTCTTATAACATTTGTTGCTTGCATGAACGCAGCTGGTTCTTTTGTGCCTCCCTTAGTAATTTTCCCGAGGAAAAATATGAGTGAACAGTTAAAAAAGGGGGCTCCACCAGGAACAATTTTTGCAGCGCACCCTTCAGGTTGGATCCAAACCAATTCTTTCACGCAGTGGTTTCGACACTTCATTGAGTATTCCAGTCCTACAAAGGAAAAACCTGTGCTGTTACTCTTGGATGGTCACTACAGTCACACACAAAATATTGAATTGTTCGACTTAGCAAAACAAAACAATGTTACAATTGTTTCACTGCCACCTCACTGCTCACACAAGTTACAACCCTTGGATAAGACTTTCATGGGACCTCTCAAAGTCTACTATAGCGAGGAAATCAGGCAGTGGTTAAGGCATAATGAACGTGCTCTCAGTGCTTTTGATGTAATGGAGCTGTTTGGCAAAGCCTATATTAGATGCCAAACTGCTCAAATAGCAATTAATGGTTTTGAAGTAACAGGCATTTACCCCTTGAACAAAAACCAGTTTTCAGATGCGGAATACATTGAAGAGGCCAACAAAGAGCAAGGTTCTCCTTTTTATGAATCGGTGTTAAAAGGAAAGACAGCAAGAAATCATCTGACCCTCCCAGAGAACAGAGAAGAATGTGTTGAGGACGAACCACAAGTTATTGAGCTGGAGTTTGACCCAAATAAACCATCAACATCTTCAACAGATCGGGGTGTTACTCTCTCCACAGTTTCTAGTAAACAACAGTTTCTTGAAGATTCCCAAGTTACCACGACTTCTAAAACCAGCCCTTTTGACATCAACCCCATTCCAAAAATTCATAAGAGGAGCTCAAAAAGGGGGACGAAAGGCCTGCAGCTCTATGGTCATTACATCTACGCCTTACAAAGCCAAATTGGTGGAAGCCAAACAAGCGAAAAAGCAACAAGGGATTCGTCGTGGTCGTGGACGCGGGAGCAATCCTGGCCGGGAACGTGGATCCGAACCCGCACTAGAGCCTTCATATGTTAAGAAAGGGAAAGAGCTAGTGAAAAAGCGCCTCAGATTTGAAAGAAAAGTCGAAGAATCCAGCAGCAAAGATAGTGAAAGCGTGTCCTCCGGTAAATCAGATTTAGACTTTCCTCCAGGAGTTTCCCCTTCCACAGACAATGATGTGAGGTGTATGTTTTGTGATGGCAAGATTTTGGATGACACCAAAGGGGAACTTTGGGTCATGTGCGTAATGTGTTCGCTGTGGGCCCATGTCGAATGTGCAGGGGCTGAAAAAAACACTTACTTATATTTGCGACTTTTGTCGCCAGCCTACTTACTAATTCTAAAATGAATTGTAGAAGTAATTAACTGTTATAATCTACTTATTACTAACATCTTTTTATGTATTAAAAAGTATCATTGATGTATTACAAGTGTACTTTAAAATGGTATAATATTTTCTCTGATTTAATCTCTTTTTATATACTTTTTAGTGTTATTTTGGTTTTCTGTATTAGGGGTCCGGTTTAGGCAACCTTTTTCAAAATGGCCAAAGTGTAATGTTTTGGAAAAAAAAAATTACTTCCATAATTATTATTCTTTTTCGTGTAAATAAAATATATTTAGTAAATAACATTATGAAGTATACATTACATGCTTTAAAATATAACTTTTAACAATTTTCAATTTAAAAAAAATCAAAAACAAAATGGGGGTCTGGATTTGGGCACTCTCCTCTAGTAATGTCTGTGTATGATAACCGTATAAAAAATTATAATCATAAATTTATAGTATATTAGAGGATCAATTAGTCTTAATATACTTTTAATGTAAAAATAATTAGGCTTACAATAAAAATTGAAATTAAATAAATATAGGTATTATATTTGTACATCTTTAACATTAAATATTTTTTTCAATAAATGCAAAAATAATTACAACACAAGTATACGATATTGTGATGGTTGGGGGGAGGGGGAGAAGAGCCAATTTCCTCAACAAACTTTTTTTTACTACTGGCCTCCTTTACCCTAAGCCAGAGGTAGCCTATTCTTTGCACGCGAAGGTATTTTAAGTGGAACAGCTAAATTTACTGTAGTTATAGAATAACATTAACAAACTATTACGCTCTAGAACAAATAAATCACCTAATTAGGTTAAGTTAGTAAATTGATAAATCTTAGCTATTAAGTTGGCGTCTCTGTGTATTGCCATGCTTTTCTTTAAATATGCAATTATCTTTTGTCATATTTTTATTAGAGTTTTTCTGGATTTTTTACTTTTTTTTTTCTGATATCTTATTTAAAATAAACCGAAAAAAACAAAACTCTCAATCCAATCAGGAATCAAATATAAATTACACTATCAATTTTTAAATAAGACTATTAATGATTTGTTGTGTTTTCTGAAAGATGGTGGTGGATACTATACTAGGGTAGGCTAGTTAATAGATTTTGAGGTGGAGCGACTCGCCCAAGATTATTAGCGCAAATAGTAACAAGCCAGATTTTTTTTTTTGCCAACACTCCCCTAAACATACCTTGTCTTGGCAGAGGTTTAGAATAAGTACTTACTCTGATTTGAGCTTTGAAGAATTGACTGAAAGTTGAACTAAATTTAGTGTATATTTTAATAAAATAAAATGCAGCTTTACTTATTTAGTTAATGTTCAACTACAAATCATTTTCGGTCTTTCAATTAGCATCTGGAATTAATGTAAACTTTAAAAAACCTACTATATTATTTTGCAAACATCATAGGCTTGCACACCCGGGGCACCCTCACTAACCACACACACATATATACACACAAAAATCTTGAGTGAAAATAGAACGAGATATCTATGTATTTATTTAAAAAAGTGTTGATTCATATTACTAGGTTTGTGTTTAATGTAGGCTTGAGATACTGTTTCTGGGCTAGCTGATGGATAGAACTGTAATTTATAATGGTGTTATAAAGAATATTCTTGTAAAATCAAACATTGATTCTTTCTTGCTTTTAATTTATTCTATTTAATGTATTTATTAATATATATATATATATATATATATATATATATATATATATATATATATATTCATTCAAGGGGGGTAGATTTCATTCTCTTTGATTAAAGTGTCATTCTGGCACCTCCATCAGTCACACCCTGCGCATGCGCACTCTTATGGCAAACATAAAAAATTGATTTTTCTTTGTGCTTAAAATTAAAGCTTATTAATGTGAATTTATGGGGGTGTCAAATAAAGGAGTCATCCCAGGTACCAATTACTCTAGTTATGCCACTGCAACTTACTATACACTTTAATAATATGATTAACATTCTGAACATAGAATAACACCACGCCTGAGATGTTTTGATTTTGATTTACTTATTAATTATTATTATTATTATTATTATTATTATTACTATTTAGCACCACGTCTTACTACCCATTCGGGTTATACGCTTTAAGTACTAACTACGCTAATGGGTTAGGAATTGGGAAGGTTGAATCAGAGGAAGTGAACCCGCATTTGCGTGGAGGGAGAGTGGAAAACCATTTAGGAAAAACCACCCCCAGTTCACCCGACCGAGATTCGAACCTCGATCTCCTCGTCCTCAGCAGTCGGGCTCAAACCGACTCGCGCGTTAGCCAACTACGCCACAGAGGCGGGTTACTTATTAGTTAATGTATTTATTAGCATCGCGTCTGTACGGGTAATAGGGTAATAAACATAGTATGTACTAATTATTATAATGGGCTTAGGATGAGAAAGGTTGTTATTAGACGAAATATACCCTCATTTGCGTGGAAGAAAAGTTAAAAACAAATTAGGGACAAAACGGCAATACACCCGGCAGAGATTCAAATCCCGATATTCGTATTATTGTCAATCCAGACTATTGTGAGGGTGATGCCTTAGACCAACCGACCACCAAAGTGGGTTCATGTCGTGCTATATGAAAAAAATGATTCGATAATTATTCAAAAACTTATAACATTGTAAAAATCTCAATATTCTTGGCATGTAGTCTACTCGAAAAAACTTCACATTTCTCCCACCCATCAAGTTCATTTACAATAGTCTAGTTTGCTGGCAAAGGAGAGGTCAGGGTTTGAATTCTGGCCGATCGTTCTGGGGGTGAATTTTTCCAAATGATGTTTCATTCCCCTCCAAAGCTAGTATGAGTTAATTTCCTCTCATCTATTTATTAATTGTATTTACTTCATATAAGTGTAAAAAGCATATAATCCGGAGGGTTAGAGGAACAAAAAAATTTAAAAAAAATACAATACGCAATATATTAAATACTTTTTCTTCAAATTGCTATTAAACTATTGACATTTTCATGGATATCTAACTAATGAGGGTGGGTAACTTCTCTTCTAATAATGCTATTTATCATTTAGTTGACAAAGAGGGTCTTCATTTAATTGATAATTCTGATGGGCTCAATATGAATTTAACAATATACATTATTGTTATTTGTTGTTACCAGCCCAGGGTGCACTGCAAATTGGGCTCTGTGTGAGTAGTGTGGGGGCCCTCTCATCACAGCCCTCGGGCGTGACGTGTTGTTATTGTAAACATCGTGAACATATAGTCCGTATTTGTGTATGAAGGGTGATATCTGAGTATAGACCATTTTCTGTAGGAAGGGATAGTACGTGTCCCCCTCCCCGAATCGATTTTCGAGAATGGATAATTGGTGATGAATTATCGAGAGGGTTTAAAACACGGATATTATAAAATATATATTTATTCGACGTAACTAAAAACCGGTCTATAGACCTCCAGACGCCTTGGATATGTTTATTTGACATTGAACAAGTTTGTAAACATCGTGAATATATAGACCATTTTCTTTCCCCGCGGGGGTAACCCCCGGTTCAAGCTCTGTTCCCTGGTGGTAGCGTCTAATAAAACACGGATATTATAAAATATACATTTATTAGACGTAACTAAAAAAAATAAATCCGTTCATACCCAAAATAACTGAGTCGCACCTTTTGATTATTGATGTGTGATTATTCATTATTGATGTGTGATAATTGATGTGTGCTGGGGGATGGACAAGCGAGATTTGAACTCAGACCTCCTGTATTTTCAAAAAGTTCCTTCATACGAAAACCGTTGACCACCTATTCCAATATGACCTTGAACAAGTTTGTACTCGCTCCCCGGCATTGTAAACATCGTGAACATATAGACCTGAAGGGATCGAATCGATTTTCAAGAATGGATAATTGGTGATGGATTATCGATGATCGAGAGGGTTTAAAACACGGGATGAAAATGTTGGTTTGATAAATTAAACCACTATAAACAAATCCAAATTCCCAACAAATTTAATCTATAAAATAATTTAAATTACATTAAACACACACAAAAAAAAATCACATGACTTGGCGTATTAATACATGAGATTTAATCTAGGAAGTTCTTCTAGCTGTCAGATATGTATATACAAATACACACATGATGAGATTAATTAAAACGGTTTACGTAAAAAAAACACCTAATCTGATGTGTTAACTACTTATACTAGGACAGCATCAATACACACACACACACACACACACACACACATTAATTAACGTTTAAAAGAACTGTGTGTTACATCCACCCTTGTAGAGTTATCATTCGCGTGGAAGGAGATTCAAACCCCAATCTCCTCAACAACGGCAGTCTGGTCTACTGTGCGATGTACATAGAATTATACACACTATTTGCCTGCGAGTAACATCCAAATGGTACAATCAATAAACATATATAGTAAATAGTGTAGGGTAACATATGCGTTGCTATTTATTCTGTGCCATCTACTCAGGAAAATTGGTACTTGTGTTAACCCGTACATATAACATATATAAACAATGGTGGCTATCGCTATACTATAGGGGTAGAATAATGAAAGGTAAGTTTACCCACAGTTGGGTGAAGAGAAAACGTTCTATACACATTTCAACACTCGTTGAATACCTGTCAAGGGTGTCCTGTAATTTAATGCTCGAAACTATATTTTGTTGACATACTAAATTATCCACTTAAACCTAAAGCCAAAATTATATGAAGTGTACATACATTTGCATGGACGGAGAATGGAAAAACTCCCAGCGGTGATGAAGGATCTATAATACTCAATACATTTTTAGCACTGCGCTATTAGATTATGAATTGGGAAGGTTGAACCCTCAGGGAGACTGTAATTATAGTAGAGTTTACAAATAGTTTATTGCAAGACTTTCTTTAACAACTTCATATACAGCTAATATTCTAAACAGCCATTCACATATTCTTACAAATAATAAATTATAAGTCCTAGGGTGTATTTATTACACACACAACTTTCGAGGGGGGGTCCCGGGTTCGATTCCTATTCATGTGTGTTTAACCTTTGTATTTATTACACACGTGTGTTATAGTTGGAATGGATGGTGAAAATGGCGGCATCTATCACTACTCATACAATAATTTAATTACACTAATGGAGTAGGATAAGGAGAGTTATATTAAAAAAAATCTAGAGCATTTACCTCTTATTATAAAACATGCCTAGTTTACAGAGCATAGTCAAACTTGAACTAACAGATTGATAATATAAGACAATTATTATATTATTAGTTATGCTCATTGGTGATGTGCGCGTATGTTTACACGATAGCACTGATCTATCATCTGAAGATGAATAGACAACAAAGCGTCCCTTGCTGATGCGGCGTATATGAGGATTTAGGTTTCAATTATAAATGATACAACAAAGTGAATTTCATTATTACATTTGTTTATAACCGTTTATTTTCTATATCATTATTGGCTTTCACGTTATTGTACAACCCAATGGCACAAATTATTTCATATTGTGTGTTATGGCTTTGAAGATAATTTTCAAAAATAGGTTTTGAGTAAATCAACCTTAAGTATCTTTTCCTATAAATACAAACACACATCTTGTTAATCACATTAATCCGTCTTTAAATAAATATACATTTTAGACCAAATTGTTCAACTAAATTTAACCAAATTTAAATATCCAAAAATGTATTATTTGTAAACTATTCTAAAATAACTTATTATATGTAAAAATTAAAACGTATTCTTATTTATCATGAAAATCTATTCCTATATTCCTATTTTGAAGTCAATTTTTAAAGTCATTTTAAAAACAATTCAAATTGTCTATTTGTATTAAGTAAACTACCCCTAAATACATTTATAACGTAAAATGTCTCCAGATATCAATTTATAACACACTCGTTAAAGCCATATCTTAAAATATTCATATTTAATAAAAACAGTTTTCAATAAATAGCCCAAAACTGAATTCAATAAAAAAAAAACAAGTATACATCTTTATTTGTCATGTCCATATAAAACACTCACCAAATATACATTTCAAGAAAAATCTTTAAAACAATTTTCAAAACAATTTGAATTTTCAACAGTAAACCACTGTTTATTGTATTTACCTGGACAACACAACGGTTAATAAGAAGTAGCCCTTGCTCTTACAAGTTTGAATATCTATAGTATTATTTAAAAAAAAAAACGTTTTGATTGGTATTTAGAAACCGAGATTAACTCCATTCTAAGGGTAATTTAATGTTTATTCTAATATTAGTAAAAAAAAAGTTATTATTTCTACGTATCCTTTTAATAATAGGTATATATTCTGTAGCTTGAACCTGTACGGGAGTCAAACAGCGTTCGAATCACTCATTGTCCACGGTCGACGCCGGAAGAACAAGCTGCGTCGGTGAAGTTTTCTGCTGGTTCGTCACACGGTAATGGTAACGGTACAGGAATCTCTTCGCCCTCGAAGAAATCAGCTATTACTTCTTTACAATATAAAGACGCACATGCATCTCCTTCCGTAGCTATAGCTTCCCAATCTTGTTTCCAATTAATATATTGATTGTACCAATCACATACAACCATACAACAATATGTAAATTCGGGACATAATTTACGAGTACTGCCCATAAAACAACTATAATCACATACGTGAGTCGAACGTACAAAGTATTCTGATCCGTGTGGTAAACGATCACAAAGAACACATGCTATCTTATTTGGTCGTTCTAGTCGAGTTAACTCAAATATCTTATCACCGTCAGAATATTCATAAAGAGTAACTACATCAAAAGGACATGTTTTAAAATGATGTATGTCTAAGTTACAATAACAGCCGCGACGCGGTTCACTTTTAAAGTCCGAACAATCGAAGTAATTATGTCCGCGATTAAGATGATTCCGTTTAAAGTTCCTCACCGGGATGTGGAACGCCAAGTCCTCTAGTGAGTACGCCATTTTGAAACTGAAAAACAAATAAATCAATCTGATCAATAACATATAATAATAATAATAATAGCACCACGTCTTACTACCCGTTCGGTTTATACGCTTAAGTACCAATCACTCTAATGGGTTAGGAAGTGAACCCGCGTTTGTGTGGAAAACCACCCCAGTACACCCGACAGAGATTCAAACCTCGATCCCTCAGCAGCCTGGCCTAGCTACGGACAGCGCGTTAGCTAACTACGCCACCGAAGCGAGTGTCTGAATATATATCAGAGAGTTCTATAGGTGTAAGTAAGTTGATAGGTATCAGTTTAGCTAATAAAAAAACTAAAAAATAAGTTTCAAACTCACCGGTCTTAGCTTGATTAAACGACGCTAAACGAGCAAGAGCTAATTCTTATTAACCGTTGTGTTGTCCAGATTCTAATATATATACTACCTCGAGTAAATTACCCTATATATATACTCCACGTTGTAAACTATTTTGACTACCGGTAATTACAAGTTGTTATTCAAAACCTTTTCCTTGTTTGCGACAGCTAAAATCGTTTAGCGTTTCTCTTTTTCCCTCGAGTATTATTGCTCCACTAATAACAATGATGTACTGTATATCACATGACTTGACGTATGAATAGGGGATTCTGACAGCAATTAGATAATGCTCTACTTGACAATCGTTAGGATTTAGCCTAAAATAATGTGTTCAAAGTTGATTACCTAACTATTGATTAGAAAAATGTATGTATGAAGCCCGTATCAACCGCGAGAAGGTTAAACAAAATTTTGAAAATAATTTTGTGATTACAGAATATGTATTTCTTCTCAACATAATATTGGAGGGCACTTTCTATGCGTTATGCTGAGCACTTAAGTGACTTTAAATAGAATAGAATAAAATATAAATTGTCTGAATATCTGAAAACCTCAGCTCATCAACCAACACCCATTAACAAATGCATGACACTTTTTCAACCTTCCACCAAAGGTCCAAAAATGAGTATCGCTGAAAACCTCCATATTTATAATGCTACTCTTCATCACAATATTATTTTTAACGAACAAACAAGTTTCAAGAACCAATCCCTTATCAATATAATCAAGAACCTCCCACAATATGCGAAAATCAAAAACTCAAATAAGTCCCATCCTAAAAACCCGGCCCTCCTACCATCGTAGTTTAGACCTGTTTGGGCCAGTTTAAAGAAGATAAGAGCCTACATTTATTCTCCCTTTGTATTCAACAGCAAACAACCAAACGACTGACACACTAGCGACATCTCACATATTAACTCTTATCTTTCCCAAAAATGTCTACGTTGGTCACTTGGTCTTTTCTAGAACACCAATCACAAAGGTTATAAAATTAACAATTAACTGCACATAAAGGCTATGATACTCACAAGCACTCGAGCTTTTTTACATAATAAAACATTTATTACAAAGGTTAATATACAAAGTTACTTTTCAATATACTTAAATATAAATGGTAGATTTATTTTTTATGTCTCCATTGGTGAGCACAAATGTCTTATTTTGTAGTGACCGTATGCAAGAGTGTCGCATCCATTATCTAAAATATAGCGTTTGTCATCTCCTGGTGAAAGTGCAAGTTTATTCAAAGAGATACTGTACAATTGATGTTTCTCACTTCTTATCATGGACATATTGGCGTAGTGTAAAATCCCCTGCTTTAAACACTTTTTATAATGACCATGCTTAATTTTCTTTTTGAGAGTTGTTTTTGATACGCCTTTACCAACTTATTTCTCCTCAAGACTCTCCTTTGAATGGAGTATCTAGAGCATTTACCTCTTATTATAACAACATCCCTGGCGAGGATAATCTTGAATTTAGAGGAAGTGAGCCCGCATTTGCGTGGAGGGAGAGTGGAAAATAATTTGAGGAAAGCCACCTCAGTTCATCCAACCGAGATTCGAACCTCAATCTCCCCCGTCCTAGGCAGTATACGGATAGAGGTAGTATTGTAACATGTTAGACGTATTGAGAGAGAGAGGGGCTATTGGATCATAGACCCTTCCCAGGATCACAATAGTACCCACATTTGGGTGGAGGGAGAGTTTGAAATAATGTAGGGAAAATACCCTCAGTTTAATAGAGTTGTGAATGAAAACGATCTATACACATCTCTACGAAAATAGTTAATTATTCCTTGTTCACAAAGGTCGATTTTGGTATGAAGTTTTGATAAAATAATTTATAACTTTAATTTTCTTCACACGATGATATCAACACTTTTTGAATAACTGTCAAGGTTGTCCTGGAATTTAATGCTCGAAACTGTATTTTGTTGGCATAGTAAATAACATTCACACACACACACACACACACACAAATAATATTAGTCACTTAATTCTTAAGCCAAAAATGATAGGAAATGTACCTATATTTGCATGGAAAGTCCATAGGAAAACCTTCCTTAATAGACTTGGTGCTGATGAAGGAATCTATAATATATAAGTGGCGTGGATATGTTTATCAAATTTATTAAAACTTATAATACTCACAGAATCTCCCAGCGTTCTACATGTCTAGGCTGAATAAAGAGAATTTATCTCATTTTTCCTGATTTGGAAGTGGAAAACGATTAATGAAAATTTACCCCAAAAATAAATAAATTAAATAAAAAACCTTGCTGAGGGATCAAATCCAGACCTTCCCATAATCTGTTTCTAAAATGACATGTGCCAAGGGATCCAATGACGGGTGCCACTGACAATTCGGGGTTCGAGACCCCAGATCCGAGACCCCGGACCCGAGATCAAGTGTTTTGAAGCTCGCTCGACACTCACTGGGATTCAAACCCTGCGACAGAAACATTATGCAAGGTCATACTCGTTTTCGGACTTGACGAGTAAATAATATCAAACACAATGCTGAAACATTTACTTTACTGGCTGTTTGATTATGGTCCTGCCCAGGGTTTGAATCCCAGTGAGTGTCGAGCGAGCTTCAAAACACTTGATCTCGGGTCCGGGGTCTCGGATCTGGGGTCTCGAACCCCGAATTGTCAGTGGCACCCGTCATTGGATCCCTTGGCACATGTCATTTTAGAAACAGATTATGGGAAGGTCTGGATTTGATCCCTCAGCAAGGTTTTTTATTTAATTTATTTATTTTTGGGGTAAATTTTCATTAATCGTTTTCCACTTCCAAATCAGGAAAAATGAGATAAATTCTCTTTATTCAGCCTAGACATGTAGAACGCTGGGAGATTCTGTGAGTATTATAAGTTTTAATAAATTTGATAAACATATCCACGCCACTTATATATTATAGATTCCTTCATCAGCACCAAGTCTATTAAGGAAGGTTTTCCTATGGACTTTCCATGCAAATATAGGTACATTTCCTATCATTTTTGGCTTAAGAATTAAGTGACTAATATTATTTGTGTGTGTGTGTGTGTGAATGTTATTTACTATGCCAACAAAATACAGTTTCGAGCATTAAATTCCAGGACAACCTTGACAGTTATTCAAAAAGTGTTGATATCATCGTGTGAAGAAAATTAAAGTTATAAATTATTTTATCAAAACTTCATACCAAAATCGACCTTTGTGAACAAGGAATAATTAACTATTTTCGTAGAGATGTGTATAGATCGTTTTCATTCACAACTCTATTAAACTGAGGGTATTTTCCCTACATTATTTCAAACTCTCCCTCCACCCAAATGTGGGTACTATTGTGATCCTGGGAAGGGTCTATGATCCAATAGCCCCTCTCTCTCTCAATACGTCTAACATGTTACAATACTACCTCTATCCGTATACTGCCTAGGACGGGGGAGATTGAGGTTCGAATCTCGGTTGGATGAACTGAGGTGGCTTTCCTCAAATTATTTTCCACTCTCCCTCCACGCAAATGCGGGCTCACTTCCTCTAAATTCAAGATTATCCTCGCCAGGGATGTTGTTATAATAAGAGGTAAATGCTCTAGATACTCCATTCAAAGGAGAGTCTTGAGGAGAAAAAAGTTGGTAAAGGCGTATCAAAAACAACTCTCAAAAAGAAAATTAAGCATGGTCATTATAAAAAGTGTTTAAAGCAGGGGATTTTACACTACGCCAATATGTCCATGATAAGAAGTGAGAAACATCAATTGTACAGTATCTCTTTGAATAAACTTGCACTTTCACCAGGAGATGACAAACGCTATATTTTAGATAATGGATGCGACACTCTTGCATACGGTCACTACAAAATAAGACATTTGTGCTCACCAATGGAGACATAAAAAATAAATCTACCATTTATATTTAAGTATATTGAAAAGTAACTTTGTATATTAACCTTTGTAATAAATGTTTTATTATGTAAAAAAGCTCGAGTGCTTGTGAGTATCATAGCCTTTATGTGCAGTTAATTGTTAATTTTATAACCTTTGTGATTGGTGTTCTAGAAAAGACCAAGTGACCAACGTAGACATTTTTGGGAAAGATAAGAGTTAATATGTGAGATGTCGCTAGTGTGTCAGTCGTTTGGTTGTTTGCTGTTGAATACAAAGGGAGAATAAATGTAGGCTCTTATCTTCTTTAAACTGGCCCAAACAGGTCTAAACTACGATGGTAGGAGGGCCGGGTTTTTAGGATGGGACTTATTTGAGTTTTTGATTTTCGCATATTGTGGGAGGTTCTTGATTATATTGATAAGGGATTGGTTCTTGAAACTTGTTTGTTCGTTAAAAATAATATTGTGATGAAGAGTAGCATTATAAATATGGAGGTTTTCAGCGATACTCATTTTTGGACCTTTGGTGGAAGGTTGAAAAAGTGTCATGCATTTGTTAATGGGTGTTGGTTGATGAGCTGAGGTTTTCAGATATTCAGACAATTTATATTTTATTCTATTCTATTTAAAGTCACTTAAGTGCTCAGCATAACGCATAGAAAGTGCCCTCCAATATTATGTTGAGAAGAAATACATATTCTGTAATCACAAAATTATTTTCAAAATTTTGTTTAACCTTCTCGCGGTTGATACGGGCTTCATACATACATTTTTCTAATCAATAGTTAGGTAATCAACTTTGAACACATTATTTTAGGCTAAATCCTAACGATTGTCAAGTAGAGCATTATCTAATTGCTGTCAGAATCCCCTATTCATACGTCAAGTCATGTGATATACAGTACATCATTGTTATTAGTGGAGCAATAATACTCGAGGGAAAAAGAGAAACGCTAAACGATTTTAGCTGTCGCAAACAAGGAAAAGGTTTTGAATAACAACTTGTAATTACCGGTAGTCAAAATAGTTTACAACGTGGAGTATATATATAGGGTAATTTACTCGAGGTAGTATATATATTAGAATCTGGACAACACAACGGTTAATAAGAATTAGCTCTTGCTCGTTTAGCGTCGTTTAATCAAGCTAAGACCGGTGAGTTTGAAACTTATTTTTTAGTTTTTTTATTAGCTAAACTGATACCTATCAACTTACTTACACCTATAGAACTCTCTGATATATATTCAGACACTCGCTTCGGTGGCGTAGTTAGCTAACGCGCTGTCCGTAGCTAGGCCAGGCTGCTGAGGGATCGAGGTTTGAATCTCTGTCGGGTGTACTGGGGGTGGTTTTCCACACAAACGCGGGTTCACTTCCTAACCCATTAGAGTGATTGGTACTTAAGCGTATAAACCGAACGGGTAGTAAGACGTGGTGCTATTATTATTATTATTATATGTTATTGATCAGATTGATTTATTTGTTTTTCAGTTTCAAAATGGCGTACTCACTAGAGGACTTGGCGTTCCACATCCCGGTGAGGAACTTTAAACGGAATCATCTTAATCGCGGACATAATTACTTCGATTGTTCGGACTTTAAAAGTGAACCGCGTCGCGGCTGTTATTGTAACTTAGACATACATCATTTTAAAACATGTCCTTTTGATGTAGTTACTCTTTATGAATATTCTGACGGTGATAAGATATTTGAGTTAACTCGACTAGAACGACCAAATAAGATAGCATGTGTTCTTTGTGATCGTTTACCACACGGATCAGAATACTTTGTACGTTCGACTCACGTATGTGATTATAGTTGTTTTATGGGCAGTACTCGTAAATTATGTCCCGAATTTACATATTGTTGTATGGTTGTATGTGATTGGTACAATCAATATATTAATTGGAAACAAGATTGGGAAGCTATAGCTACGGAAGGAGATGCATGTGCGTCTTTATATTGTAAAGAAGTAATAGCTGATTTCTTCGAGGGCGAAGAGATTCCTGTACCGTTACCATTACCGTGTGACGAACCAGCAGAAAACTTCACCGACGCAGCTTGTTCTTCCGGCGTCGACCGTGGACAATGAGTGATTCGAACGCTGTTTGACTCCCGTACAGGTTCAAGCTACAGAATATATACCTATTATTAAAAGGATACGTAGAAATAATAACTTTTTTTTTACTAATATTAGAATAAACATTAAATTACCCTTAGAATGGAGTTAATCTCGGTTTCTAAATACCAATCAAAACGTTTTTTTTTTAAATAATACTATAGATATTCAAACTTGTAAGAGCAAGGGCTACTTCTTATTAACCGTTGTGTTGTCCAGGTAAATACAATAAACAGTGGTTTACTGTTGAAAATTCAAATTGTTTTGAAAATTGTTTTAAAGATTTTTCTTGAAATGTATATTTGGTGAGTGTTTTATATGGACATGACAAATAAAGATGTATACTTGTTTTTTTTTTATTGAATTCAGTTTTGGGCTATTTATTGAAAACTGTTTTTATTAAATATGAATATTTTAAGATATGGCTTTAACGAGTGTGTTATAAATTGATATCTGGAGACATTTTACGTTATAAATGTATTTAGGGGTAGTTTACTTAATACAAATAGACAATTTGAATTGTTTTTAAAATGACTTTAAAAATTGACTTCAAAATAGGAATATAGGAATAGATTTTCATGATAAATAAGAATACGTTTTAATTTTTACATATAATAAGTTATTTTAGAATAGTTTACAAATAATACATTTTTGGATATTTAAATTTGGTTAAATTTAGTTGAACAATTTGGTCTAAAATGTATATTTATTTAAAGACGGATTAATGTGATTAACAAGATGTGTGTTTGTATTTATAGGAAAAGATACTTAAGGTTGATTTACTCAAAACCTATTTTTGAAAAT
The DNA here is from genome assembly GCA_039000515.1 of Timema cristinae. Taxonomy (NCBI): domain Eukaryota; kingdom Metazoa; phylum Arthropoda; class Insecta; order Phasmatodea; family Timematidae; genus Timema; species Timema cristinae. The sequence continues at coordinate 22,761 of JBCFYV010000092.1, read as the reverse complement.
TATCTTCAAAGCCATAACACACAATATGAAATAATTTGTGCCATTGGGTTGTACAATAACGTGAAAGCCAATAATGATATAGAAAATAAACGGTTATAAACAAATGTAATAATGAAATTCACTTTGTTGTATCATTTATAATTGAAACCTAAATCCTCATATACGCCGCATCAGCAAGGGACGCTTTGTTGTCTATTCATCTTCAGATGATAGATCAGTGCTATCGTGTAAACATACGCGCACATCACCAATGAGCATAACTAATAATATAATAATTGTCTTATATTATCAATCTGTTAGTTCAAGGTTTGACTATGCTCTGTAAACTAGGCATGTTTTATAATAAGAGGTAAATGCTCTAGATTTTTTTTAATATAACTCTCCTTATCCTACTCCATTAGTGTAATTAAATTATTGTATGAGTAGTGATAGATGCCGCCATTTTCACCATCCATTCCAACTATAACACACGTGTGTAATAAATACAAAGGTTAAACACACATGAATAGGAATCGAACCCGGGACCCCCCCTCGAAAGTTGTGTGTGTAATAAATACACCCTAGGACTTATAATTTATTATTTGTAAGAATATGTGAATGGCTGTTTAGAATATTAGCTGTATATGAAGTTGTTAAAGAAAGTCTTGCAATAAACTATTTGTAAACTCTACTATAATTACAGTCTCCCTGAGGGTTCAACCTTCCCAATTCATAATCTAATAGCGCAGTGCTAAAAATGTATTGAGTATTATAGATCCTTCATCACCGCTGGGAGTTTTTCCATTCTCCGTCCATGCAAATGTATGTACACTTCATATAATTTTGGCTTTAGGTTTAAGTGGATAATTTAGTATGTCAACAAAATATAGTTTCGAGCATTAAATTACAGGACACCCTTGACAGGTATTCAACGAGTGTTGAAATGTGTATAGAACGTTTTCTCTTCACCCAACTGTGGGTAAACTTACCTTTCATTATTCTACCCCTATAGTATAGCGATAGCCACCATTGTTTATATATGTTATATGTACGGGTTAACACAAGTACCAATTTTCCTGAGTAGATGGCACAGAATAAATAGCAACGCATATGTTACCCTACACTATTTACTATATATGTTTATTGATTGTACCATTTGGATGTTACTCGCAGGCAAATAGTGTGTATAATTCTATGTACATCGCACAGTAGACCAGACTGCCGTTGTTGAGGAGATTGGGGTTTGAATCTCCTTCCACGCGAATGATAACTCTACAAGGGTGGATGTAACACACAGTTCTTTTAAACGTTAATTAATGTGTGTGTGTGTGTGTGTGTGTGTGTATTGATGCTGTCCTAGTATAAGTAGTTAACACATCAGATTAGGTGTTTTTTTTACGTAAACCGTTTTAATTAATCTCATCATGTGTGTATTTGTATATACATATCTGACAGCTAGAAGAACTTCCTAGATTAAATCTCATGTATTAATACGCCAAGTCATGTGATCTTCATATGTCACTTGCTATACATACATACAGACACTAGTGCTGAACACAGGGCATTATTTTTTTTTTGTGAGTGTTTAATGTAATTTAAATTATTTTATAGATTAAATTTGTTGGGAATTTGGATTTGTTTATAGTGGTTTAATTTATCAAACCAACATTTTCATCCCGTGTTTTAAACCCTCTCGATCATCGATAATCCATCACCAATTATCCATTCTTGAAAATCGATTCGATCCCTTCAGGTCTATATGTTCACGATGTTTACAATGCCGGGGAGCGAGTACAAACTTGTTCAAGGTCATATTGGAATAGGTGGTCAACGGTTTTCGTATGAAGGAACTTTTTGAAAATACAGGAGGTCTGAGTTCAAATCTCGCTTGTCCATCCCCCAGCACACATCAATTATCACACATCAATAATGAATAATCACACATCAATAACCAAAAGGTGCGACTCAGTTATTTTCGGTATGAACGGTTTTTTTTTTTTTTTAGTTACGTCTAATAAATGTATATTTTATAATATCCGTGTTTTATTAGACGCTACCACCAGGGAACAGAGCTTGAACCGGGGGTTACCCCCGCGGGAAAGAAAATGGTCTATATATTCACGATGTTTACAAACTTGTTCAATGTCAAATAAACATATCCAAGGCGTCTGGAGGTCTATAGACCGGTTTTTAGTTACGTCGAATAAATATATATTTTATAATATCCGTGTTTTAAACCCTCTCGATAATTCATCACCAATTATCCATTCTCTAAAATCGATTCGGGGAGGGGGACACGTACTATCCCTTCCTACAGAAAATGGTCTATACTCAGATATCACCCTTCATACACAAATACGGACTATATGTTTACGATGTTTACAATAACAACATGTCACGCCCGAGGGCTGTGATGAGAGGGCCCCCACACTACTTGCGTGTCAGGACAAAAGCTGGCACAGCTACTGCGGCGTTTGTATAGTGTGCTCTTGGGGGACAGGCCTCTCAATGACCAAGTCATCTTAATGATTGGTGTCAATGATTTTCTGGTAAATATAGAGTCAATAGTTTAACCAACCATTTTCACGATGTTGTAGCTGGCAGTCTATAAACAAATATTAGTATATTATAAGTAATCACTATTTTAACTTATGTTCACAGCAAAGGACAAGACTCGGGATTATGAAAATGAGGTTAAGCAAGATTGTGAACCTATTATGCAGACATAATAGAAGCGTGATCATCCTAACCTTACCGCCAATCCCGAGGCTTTCAGCTGAGGACCATGTTAAACTTATAAAATTCAACAAGTTTGTGATGAAGATGGGGGTACGTAATGAATTAAACCTCTATATGCGTCAAACCCGTACGGGTAGTAAGACGCGGTGATAATAACTAAAAACTCTTTTATCAAGTTCTATAGCGCAAACATACCAATACAGATTTTATAAACCATAAATATATAGGTAGTAGGACGGAGTGAAAATAAAATGTATAAGTTAATCCCTTCTTACGCCAGTAGGATAAATAACGCCGAAGAAAAAGAGTAGTCAAATATATTTTCTACAGAGAGTTTTCACAATACATGATATTATAAAATAATGTTAACACTGTATATTAATGGTCTTATTTAATTTTTAAATATCATTTACTAAATCTATTGAACTCATCATTAATAAATTTATGATGTTCCCCCAACATATTATCCATTTTGTTTGTTTATTATATAAAAAGTAGACTATAATTTGTATAGGTTTCTAGAACAAACTGAGTTTGGCATGTGTAGTTATTAAACACTCTACACTTATTTAATATTTAATACAGGTGGGTGGGAAGAGAAAGTTAACTTAGAGGAAGTGCACTCTCAATAAGGATGTGGAAACTATATTTAAAACCAAACCGAAAGAACACGAACTGCGTTTTTTTATGCTGAGTTACCCGTCAACTGACAAGTAAATTACGAGACTTAACTACTTGTGTTTCACACAAAAATAAACGTATTGGCTATTGTTGTAATATTGCTCTTTTAACTTTTTGTAATATTTGCTTTCAGAACAAGATGCCGTGCGGGCCATCGACATTTATGAACTATTTCTCCTTGCGGACGGAGCCATAAACTTGGATTTGTTTGAACGGTGTGTGTCAATGCTTAAACTTTACAATATATTAAACAATAAAATATACACTAATTTAAAAAAGTTGCCTGGAGAGGCAAATAAGCCCATTAGTTTTGAATCCACTCAAATAGTGTAGATCTAAATGTAGGATCGGCTCGGCTATTGGTACCATGGTACTGAGGCCAGGATTTTCTGGGCCCCAGGCATGAGATATAGATTCACATGTTAAAAAAATTGTAGCATGCAAAATAAAAAAAAACATAAAATCTAACATAGTGATAAGCAATTAATGCCTATACATCCTAAGGAATTGTGAAAGCTCAGCCCAACAGATGGGATTTTCTCCATAGGAACTTACTGGAATTTGTCACAATTATATGTTTGGTTTAGTCCATTCTTGTCCTTTGTTTCTAATTGTTTAGAAGTTTCACGGAGTCTATTATTTTTGTATGTAAATTAAATTTGGCACGCGCAAATAGTTGGGTAGTGAATTAAATTTATTATTTAAATACAATTATTTCATCGTATGCGTAACATTTCAGTGTTCAGCTTCGTGTTGACCTTTGAACATGGCTTTTGTTTTGTAAATGTGAAAAACGTGGCTAAAAAGTGTACAATGGGGGCTGAACAGGGCGGTACGGGAGTTTTTACCCCAATGGAAATAACCCCCCTCTCCCCAACTGGAATCAACTCCTCCCCTCCCCTGCAATAAAATCCCATTTTATATATTTATTTACCACCCTCGGATATCTCAAATATTGAGTCGAAATGTAGCAATTATTGCTCCAATTCAACAGAATGGGGACAGTCAAGTATAAACATCACTTACCCAATACCACTAATCTCGCCGAGCACCTCGCGCAACAAACATCCGACTACACAAACCACAAGCGAACAACTGCCAAGACTGAGCCAAGTTCCGCATCTCGCCACTAGAGACCGGCACCACCACTACCATGATCAATCCGCCCAACTTCAAGAAACGAGAAGAAGATGGTAACTGCCAGGCTTTGCCAGAATAATATAGAATGTTCTTCTGCCGGCGCGCCCCCTTCCTTTGTGCCTATCCTGTTCGATGAGTGTGCCATATAAAAGACCATCCGTCGAGGAAGACGTCACACTTGGACTTGGCTGCGACCATGTAGGACTAAGCGTCGGCGTAACGGACATATTATATTAATGTAAGAATAAAATCCAATTTCGGTTTAAATGTAAATTATGGGAACTAGTCAAAATTCTTTTTAGATCTTTTATCAAATTTAATTATAAAGTATTTGCGTAAATCTTCGTCTTTTAATTTACTTTATAATGAGAGTATTGTAAAGTCAGACATTTTCTGTGTTATGGATATTAGGCATTATGCGCGAACTTTATACTCAACCAATTAACTTTATTTGTTTCTCAGTAGTATTTAGGTTAGATGAGTGTAGTAAATATGAAAATTTGAGAGTGTTGTTAGATCAGAACTTTTCTATATTATCCATAATGATTGAAAGTCAAAAATTTCAAAATTAACTTTATTTCGTCTCTATTGCAAATGTGGCATTTTGGGTTTGGTAAACATTAAGGTGGGAAAGTGTTTGAAATATGGTGCCGAGATTTTCAATATTAGTAGAATGGAGTATTGCACTAGATTATTATATAGATCAACTTAACTTTATATTTTTTTTTACTAGTTTCTCGATTGTTATTTTTAGGATAGTTTTGTTAATATCTATTTTGTGCCAAAATAGTAACAAATAAACAAACTTAATGGGGTAATGTTAGGAAATATCCTTGATATTTATAATAGTACTATAATCCTTGTTTAGGACATAGGCGAAGGCTATTGTGAGTTACGCTGTAGGTAATTAGCGTTAAAGTTAAATGGTATTGACATTAGGTATTTTTGATGGAACTAAAACTTTTAGTAACATGTGGCATTTTCGCAACAACATCAAAAATGTGTTAGTTAGGAGAGATAATTTACTGTATGACGTATGATCATATTAAATTAATATTATGCATCAATATTTGTATTTACGTAATATGTTTAGGGTACATAATAAATAACGTAATGATTAGAAGGAAAAGAGTAAATATTTATGGAACAATGTTTTTATTGGATAGTATATATATAACTGAATTATTAAATGCTCTTCAAATAATATGCTTATTATTTAATAAAGTTTGACATAAATTAAATCTAAAAGATTCTAAGACTTGAATTTATTCTATTACATAATTACGCCATATTATCCCTATGTCTAGAAAAGGTGCGAGGGATTAGCCTTCAACCTTTTTATATATTAATATGTTAGGCAACCTGAGAAGGTGGACCGTAGTTTCCCGCTACTCACAAGAGTGAGTTGCGTGCGCTGGGGACAGGTTAAATGTCCAGCATTTTATAACTCACAACTTTAGGATATTCACTTTGCGCGCTCCTCTATATTCTATTTTATTTTTATTTAACTGTAGATTTTGTTTATATTTATGTATTTAATCCCTCTAGTTTGGAGCTTAGGGATTACAGAAAATATTACCTTTTATCAAACTTCAAATAGCTTATAGATGCATCCAAGTTTGAAATATTTTTCAGGGGATACCTACCAAATTTTAACAGCTTCTTTCATAGGCATCTTAATGATCCCCAAAATTTAGGTCCAAGATCACTCTAAATATCTTCTAGGAACATTCAAATTTCAGGAAGACCACTCCAAGGGCATCCAAAAAACTACTTTTTATACAACAAAACAATCACATTTTGCTATGAAATATAAACTCAAATAAATCAGAACTAAACATAGAAAGTCAACAGTACGATAAGTTTAAAACGATGACTTCTTAATTAATGTATGTGGTACTGACATACTTTTCATAGTTTGTCATGGCTCAACAAATTTAGAAAATATTATTCTCTTTTATTTTAATGCAAAGATGACAAATGAACGAGTATTTTACCCGCCTCGGTGGCCGCACGGTCTAACGCGCTACTCTCATATTAGATTAGACTGCCGAAGATGGGGAAATCGGGGTTTGATCCTGGTTGGGTGCACTGGGGGCTTCCAACCTAAATTGTTTCCCACTCTCCAAGCAAATGTGGATCCACTTTCTCTAAATTGCACCTACCTCCTCCCTGGACCATTAGTGTAATTAGTACATAGGCGTATAACCCTAACGGGTAGTGAGACAGGGTGTTAAATAAATATTGTGTTCTTCTACCGTTATAACCCCTTATACACTTAGTCCCTCTCAACCAAATAGCTTAATTGTAAGGGTAAATATTATATAATTCTTAAATAATAAATTAGTAGATATTCTTAGAGAAATCTAAATTTATATTAGAAACTAATGTACGAGTATTTAAAATTATTAGTAGTAAGTTAATATGTTGTACCGGGACGTACCATTTGATGAATTTCGGTGAAAAAGTGGGGAAGAAAGGATACAGGCTATATTAAGAAATTAAGGATATGTGGCTTCCCCTTTTCTTGCATCAATTACAATACCGCTAGATTCCCTCTTAGGTCAAGCATTTAAATACCCTCTTCGTTAGTTGAATGGTCTAACGAGTCACTCTCGCAGTAAACTGGACTGCCAATAATGGTGAGCTTGATGTTTGAATCTTGGTTGGGTGTACAGAAGGTAGTTTTTCCTAAAGGTTTTCCACTCTCCCTCTACTCAAATGCGAGTACACTTCCTCTAATAACAACTTTCCTTTTCCCTAAGCTGTTAGCGCAAATAGTATATGTGGGTATAATCCAAACGGGTAGTAAGACGCAGTGCCAATAAACAAATAATTCTTAGATAAAAAATGTATTACACAATCTATAAAAATATTTGATGTATGATTCATTTTACAGGTTCATTGGAGCACCTAATAATAGGAAAATAGATAGGGTCCATTGGAACCGAAGAGGAATCAAGTTGGTGGAGTTCTACCTTAAATCAATCATTTAAATTTTATAGGGCCACAATAAAGAAAATATCGGCTTCTCTTAGTAAGCCACATCTAATATATTTAAAAAAAAACTGATTCTGATAGTTGTTTGATCACTTTTTTTCAGTATGTAGGATGAATAGATAAAACTATGGACACTGAAGATAGCTAGCACGTTTTGTTTAGGAATAATTCACATTCAAACATAAAGGTTTCCACAAAATACATTTTCAATTAATTATAAACTATTCTAAAATTGACGATAATATATATGTATTTGTAACCACACGGCCAAATTTTGGTAAGAATTGTTTGTATAATATTGTGTGTTATGGATTGCGAATGACAAAACGAGTGTTGCAGGTTGTTGCAATTAACCTATAAACAAATAGAATAGAGGAGCTGACCACAAAAACATTGTCAGCATTCCTTAGTCAGAAACAATGCCGGAAATCAGGATAAAATATATGGGATCCAGCCATAGTGGCTGACTAAACAACATCACAGTCTAGGGGTCATTCTACTCAATTCGACACTACCCGGGCTAGGACGCCAGTTCATCAGAATTCGTAGAGGAGGGCTACCGCTCGATCCCAGGGTACCAGGGTGCAGAGACAATGTAGAGACCATCTAGGAGTCAGACAAGCCAGTGGGTATTCCTAGCAACACCTTGTTTTGTCACAAGCTTCCGAATATTATTTAAGTTATTTTGTTTCTTGTATTGTTATCAACATCACAATTGTAATATAATATTTATACAAATAAACCTTTTTAAAAACCAAGTCTAAATTCAATCCCGAACCCACACAAGTATACACAATCGCCTCCCCCTCATTCCTCAACCATCCTGACAGATTCTAGGCAGACATCATTAAGGACAAGGAAGGATATGTAATATATTTTAAATTGTATTATAGAAAAATAAAATTAACTATAGAATAATAAATATCTAAAACATTAAGGTTTTGGTATGGGTCATTATTCGATTTTTTATACCTAATAAAATCATATTTATTAACAGTAAAGAGTTTGATTATATTTTATTAAATGAATATTAAATATAATTTGGATAAATATGTATATTAAATTATTTTAAAATATTTAGTCATGTAAATATTAACGTGCAACCTCTATTAAGATAAGCTAAAGTCACATGTGAGTGTAATGTAGTGTAGCAGTTTAAAATTTGAAGATGTTGCAAGTAGACAATTAATGCCGCTATTTTAAACGTAAATTCCAATTAAAAGGTAATTAATTCCAAAATTTCACTAGATTAAGGTACCACACCTATTTAGATTAATTGTAGGCACCTATAAGTGTATTCGCCACCATGTGTGCTAGTGTGACAATTTCAAATATAGAAGTTGTGGCACCTTAAATTAGAGACTCTACTACCTCTCTGGCCCCCTCGCCACAGCCCTCGGGCTATATTTGTGACGTGTTGTTATTGTAAACATCGTGAACATATAGTCCGTATTTGTGTATGAAGGGTGATATCTGAGTATGAAAAAACTATAGACCATTTTCTGTATGAAGGGATAGTACGTGTTCCCCCGAATCGATTTTCAATAATGGATAATTGGTTATTCATTATCGATTTTTGAGAATTGGTGATATCGATGATCAAGAGGGTTTAAAACACGGATATTACAAAAATATATATTTATTCTAAAAAAGTTCCTTCATATCAAAACCGTTTACCACCTATTCCAATATGACCTTGAACAAATTTGTACTCGCTCCCCGTCGTTGGACATATGAAGGTTAATATTAGAGTATGAAAAAACTATAGACCATTTTCTTTCCCCGCGGGGGTAACCCCCGGTTCAAGCTCTGTTCCCTGGTGGTAGCGTCTAATAAAACACGGATATTATAAAGTATACAGTTATTCGACGTAACTAAAAAAAAAAATCCGTTCATATCGAAAACTGTCTATATTTAAAAAAAGTTCCTTCCCCCCTATGATTGGTAATTGGTGATCGATGATCGATCGGCGCACGGGGAGTGAATAAAACACGGATATTATGATTAATTATCAGGAAGCCCTCCCACCTACAGCGCCTGCAACATCTTTGGTGGGGGACCATAGACTCTAGATCAGTGGACATGGTTTGACATCCCATTCAAATAAGTAATATTAACAGCTCGTATTACTAACCGATCGGGTTATACGCACTTATCTTGACGTGTGAGATGAAATGCATGACCAGCGTTGAAGCCTAATAACCTTGATATTAGTGGAAAAACAAAAATGAGAGCGTATAAATAGGCCTAAAAATCAATACAGTCGATCATTATAGTAACCGATTGCAGCCGATTACCATTAAAAAACTGGAAAACCATTTAGCAAACCCCCCAGTTCACCCGATCTAGATTCGAACCTCGATCTCCCCATCCTCAGCAATCGAGCTCAACACGACAAGCGCGTTAGCTAACTATGCCACCGATGCGGGTGATAGACTCTTATTAGGTCATCGACTGAAATTTGACGTTAGATCGTAATTAATTAATTAATTGGTGATTATCAATAAAATAAAATAAAAACTAGTAAGAAAATGTTATTATTTGCCTCCTGTTCGGACACCTCCCTACGTTAGAGAGAATCAGAACTGCGCTACCATTATTTAGCGCACACCGGAGGAACTATTTAACATTATCAATAATACAGTTTCTTTATTTATTTAATGGGAGCTCCTCAAGCAGGTACACTAATGAATAAATAAATATTTCATGGTGTGAACAAAATTTCTAAATTTTCTATTTGTGTAAATATATCTTCATGGTTGTAAATAAATATCCATGTATACTTTTATTTGTGTGAATAAATAGAAAGCATTTATTTTCTCTTGTATATGACATTTTATAATTACAAATTATTAAATGTTAGGAAATCTAGTTTTCAACATACAATTCGATAGTAGAACAATAATTATTTATTTATTGACTGTTACAATGATCTAGGTTTAAAGCCTTTCTGTGACAATACCAAATCAACTTGAGAGGTTAAATATTTCTTTTTGTGTTATTAGACATTTAATAACTTTAATTAAAATGATTAAACTAAACTAGATGTTTGGGTAAATTTAGTGTGGTTTTTCATGCTTAAGAAGAAAGGGTTGTATTAATTACAGTTCCTTTCTTACTAAACCTAAAAATAAATAAATACAATTATATCTATATATTTTTATAATTCTTCACTCTCAGATTTTTTGCCTACTTTCTGGGTAGCTCCAATGCAATCACCACCAATTTAAAATCTACAGTTTATCTGAAATGGATAATTATATAACTACTAAACAATAAAAATAACAAATAGCTAGATTCTAAAATATGTAACAGTGTCTTTATGAATCCTATGATTTCAGTCTTGAAAGACTAGGAGGTCTAAACTTTAAATAGTCTGAAGTTTGAAATCCTTCCAATCAAAAAACCTCTAACCAACTCCAATCTCAATAACCAAAATAAATACAACAAAAGTGGAATCTATAAACTAACTTGTGAATGTAATGCTACATACATACGAAATATTGGAGGGGCACTTTCTATGCGTTATGCTGAGCACTTAAGTGACTTTAAATAGAATAGAATAAAATATAAATTGTCTGAATACCTGAAAACCTCAGCTCATCAACCAACACCCATTAACAAATGCATGACACTTTTTCAACCTTCCACCAAAGGTCCAAAAATGAGTATCGCTGAAAACCTCCATATTTATAATGCTACTCTTCATCACAATGTTATTTTTAACGAACAAACAAGTTTCAAGAACCAATCCCTTATCAATATAATCAAGAACCTCCCACAATATGCGATAATCAAAAACTCAAATAAGTCCCATCCTAAAAACCCGGCCCTCCTACCATCGTAGTTTAGACCTGTTTGGGCCAGTTCAAAGAAGATAAGAGCCTACATGTATTCTCCCTTTGTACTATATTTTCATTCTAAACAAAAACAATTTATTTTATTTTCATTTTTCTTCTATATATATTCAACAGCAAACAACCAAACGACTGACACACTAGCGACATCTCACATATTAACTCTTAACTTTCCCAAAAATGTCTACGTTGGTCACTTGGTCTTTTCTAGAACACCATTCACAAAGGTTATAAAATTAACAATTAACTGCACATAAATCTATTGCACTGTGTTAACACCAAGAATAAAATCTTAGTCCCAATCTGAAGGAGAGCTTGCTAGTTTGGGTGTTTTTTCATAATATTCAACTTTTTATATTTATAATTTTCGTCCTCTTATTTTATTTTTACAAATCGATTACCTTTTTTAACACCAGTTTTTTGCTAATGTCTCTGTGTATCCTCAAATTGCTAGTTTGATTTCATCAGAATCTGTTTAGTTTGTTACTTTATCATAACTTAATATTTACTATTATTGTATTGGTTTGTCTCAGACCTGATGATGGCGTAATCGCCAAAACATCTCGTCCCCCAGCCAAGAGTAGCAACCAATTATACAAGGAGATGAATCAAAACCACACAAATAAGGAAATACACATTATTCAAACTTTTCAAACGTCAAATTTTCCTTTTTGTATACGCTTCTTTCATAAAAATCAATTACTTATTTATATGATTTTATATTTATAATATATCATAATTAAGTAATATATAGCATGGATGACACATCTATTGATTTCTATTAAATCTAAAATTAATCTTGTCTCGATAGTTAACACAAGCAAGTTTTTAGAAACCATTTGACTCGAATAACAAGTCTTTAACATTAAATCCTTTACAATCTTTTAATAATTTTGTGAAATAAGTTTTGTATTATGTCTTTAATTTTAATATGTCTCATATAGATTTTATATTGTTAATTTGTTTACATGTGTAAGGTACATGAATAACAACCTAGACAAATATTTTAACCTTTTTATTAATTATCTTTCCATTGTCACTGTTTAAATATCTTAAACATTACAGAATATGTATTTCTTCTCAACATATGTTCAAACTATGTACTAGTATATTTAATTATTCAACTAATAAATTCACTATTGTTGGCATACGAATAAACCTATTATTTTTGATAAGTCATAACCTTCATTAAATCTATAATCTTTTCTCAAGTACTCAAAATCTTATAGAGTTTTTAAGTTATTATACTAATAACTCTAATATAGTCAATTTGTCAATTTCCACTTTTCATTTTATTATCATATATACCTATAATCTGCTACTAATTAAATATTGTTTTTGTACAGATTTATATTTTTTCTTTGTTTTATGCTAATTAATTTCAGAACTTTACTATTTAACAATCTCAATGATAATTTTTTAGAAAATGGATGTTTCAACTTGTCCATAATGTTTGAGACTGAGCTTATAAACTATATGAGCTTGTATTTATAGGATAGGAGAGAGGTGTGGGGTATAGACGTTAAAACACAAACATAACAATTTTTACAATATTTATTTGGTCATGAATATTTACAATATATAAACATAACTGGTTTTGTTTACAATATGAGGGAATAGTGGCCTCGGTACTAAATACAAATTTATACAAACAATTTATTATAATTAAAATATATACAAATAAATAATTAACTAGAAAAAAAATCAGGTAGGCGGAGGATTGCACTGGCAAATAAAAAAATATAAAAAAGTAACCCGGGTGCATAAAAAAATATAAAAAAATATGCTTGTTTTCATGCAGAAAAAAATATGAAAAATTTTTTTTTTTTGAAAAATGGTATGTCGGTGGAACTGTCTAGAGTGAAAGAAAGTAAAAGGTGATTATTCGGCCCGTCTAAATAATCACCTTTTAATCGTGGCGAGCGCGTTTGCAAGGACTCTGATACCCAAACGGCAACGTATTATAATCATCGATTATCCGGCGTTTGGTGTACACCGGCCGGTAAACCTTACTCTGCGAAACGGTACATACAGTCGCAAGACCTTTTCTTATAATTTTGTGCGGTATCTGTATGTACCGTTCCGCGGCCTGTTCGGTGACCATCGCTTTCAGAACGTCAAAATTAACGTCGTTCCGGTTGCCGTAGTTTATGGTGATCCCGCGAACCTTGCACACCATTTTTGTTTTGGCGGGATCGCAACCGACACAAATCCGGTACGCGTAATTCTTGGGACCACCAGATACAAAGGCGTCGATGTAGCTTCCCGGCCCGTAATCCTGAAGTTCGTCAGTGAGGTCACCTAAAAAGTCTCCGGTCGGTGGACTCTGATCGCCGGGGCGTTCCGTGAACAGAACGCTATCCGTGTCGTGATACAAAACGCGGTCCCCCAATTGTTCAAGGATGCCGTATAAGTGCAACCTAGCCATAGCAGTCGTGTAGCACGCCACCGCCACACTCGTGTTAGGGTTAGGGCGCAACGCGTCACGCGCATCCTTGTAATTGAGGAACATAACCTCGTCATTAACATCTATGACGCTGTCCACGGTGATGTACGGATCCGTCAGGTACTTGTGGACGTCCTGATAGTCGTTGACAACGGCTACGTGTGGTAAATCGTGTCTTTGCCCAAACTTTCCCCATAACGAATTTAAAAAGAGTTTAGCCAGTGTGCGGAGACCTGGGTTTTTACACACAGAATCGAAATCGAGTTTTACCCCTTCCCTTTCCTCATAATTTTGAATGTAAGCTAACTTTTCCTCTCGTGAGGTGCACCACTCTGGCCATCCGCTGGCTTCTTGTTTAATTTTCAATAAAGTATCGATGTAGCCGTGAAACAGGCCGCCAGAACGTGTCTGACGGTCGTAAACAGATACATTGTACTCCCACACTTCGTGCACTGCTTCAACGGTGTAGCCTTTCTCAACGGCTTTCCTGATCTCGTCAATCACCCAGACGCCTGTCAACCAGCGATCTTTTTTGTCGTTGTGCCGACACGCGTCTTGGTTTTTCTCCTCCCCACATTTCCTGCACAAGATGAACATCAACTTGTCGTGCATCCGTGTAGGCAATACGGGCAAGAATAAATCCCGCGGAGGCGTCACTGTAACTTTGGCTATGCCTTCTACTCGATCTATAGCGGGACAATTTGGCTCCAAGTGAATTTTGGGGTGGCCGACTGGGTATTTTTTGTACTTGCAAACGTACGGATACAACGAACACACATCCAAGTACCTGATCTTCTCTCCACAAGAAAGGTCAGCTTCGTGGAAGAGTTTGATACAATTTGTACGCCCGCCAAAGAATGCATCCCTGGGGCTGAGGGGCTCCTTGGTATACACCTCGTGCCGGAGTACAAATCGCTGCAAGTCCTTGTCTGTGCGTTTCATCGCGTTAAAAGTACACTCCCACATCTCTACGAACGTGTAGCCGGCGTTATTAAACTTTTCCACGCAGGCCATGGTCGCTTCATAGCGCGTCTCCATGGTCTCGTGGCGGCTGTTTTTGACGGGGGTGGTCCTGTCCGGATAACAGAGCGGACACCCGTGCCAATAACAGCCCCAGAACTGGAAGACGGTGGTGGTATCTCCAGCTTTAACAACGCCGTCTACACGTCGCCCTAACACGTATTCCTCGCGGCCGTTACCCGCATGAAGGATAGAGACACCGCGTTGATGGGCCTCCCAGCAGAGCCATTGTACTGCGACGTGCGACTGTTGGTCCGCGCATCGGTAGCCACCGTTAGGGACAATACCGACGGTATTCTCCTTAAGATGGCTTCGGCGGTAAACCAACATGGCCGCTCCAGCGATAGTACACGCCTCTCTGAAAGGATCCACCTTTGCTTTCTCCACGAGCATGTCTCTAAACTTTAGGTAGGCCTTCCGCAGGATCTCTACGTCTTTCACGCAATACAGTTCCAGCTCGCGGTTAAAATCAAAGACGTAATTTTCTTTGATCAACACCTCATACCACTTCTCAAAGCGCTCCTTTCCCTCGACCGACATCTCGCCGACGCCGTAGTCCTCCTTTGGCGGCAAGGGACCCCTATACCCCGCGTTTTCTTTTTTGTTGAAAAAATGGGGGAAATGTCCCTTGGCCAAAGACTCGTCCAAGCCGAACGTTTTGGGCATCTTGGACAACGACATGGGGAGAAAGTTCAGCGAGTCAATAAAATGGAGCGGGCCGTAACGCATGGACATGATTTTCCCACCGTTCATGATGAGCTCTGGAGTCCATTTTTTCACCTCCATCATATATTTTAAAATGAAATTTCCATCATAGCCCTTGGCATTATGGGCTAGAAGGGTGATGTCTTTAAATTTTGAAGCTTTAATTTGCTCTATAAAACCGAAAAATTGGGCCATTGTGGCATCACCCTTGAATATGCGAGTCATATCGCCCCCGCAATCAGTGCAATGATGGTCATTTGCATCTATATGAAGACAGGCCTTGCAACATGCCTGCACGACACAAAAGTTAGGTTCGTGCAGGTACGTGTTAACCGCACCTTGAAGAGGCGTTTCTTGTCTGCATTCAAAATCGTAAAATACAAACATGAAATTGCTCTTTTCCAGTGACGGCTTGGCTGGGGCCCGCTTCATATAACAGAAATGCCCAAAAGGGCGATGGGTCTCGCATACTCTACAAAAAGTCTCATAACACCTGTGTGAAAATTCTGCTCTTTCCAAACTGAAAAATTGCCCGCATACCTCGCAAACCTTTTTGACGTCACAGACCGACATGCGACCTCTGCAAAAACCGGGACGTTTATGGTTATCAAAACACTGCTGATTTGAGAACCGGCGCCCGCAATCTTTACAGGTCACAGATCGGCTTCCACTACAAGCCGGTTTAGCGTAGCATCTTTTGCACGCGGATTCGCATTTGTGTTTGTTCTTATTACTGAACGGCACACGGCACTCGCGGCAAAAGTACCCACACTTAAACGCGGCTGTCAGGGATGCAATAACATCAAAATGGTTTTGCTTGTCGTCGTGAAAATACAAATCAAGGTGCCCCTTAAAGGAATGTTCGGAGGGAGTAGGCCCCTCAAATAAGACCTGTCTCCCCCGACGTTCCCTGAACACGGTGATTTTGTATTCGGTGAGGTATGTTTGAAATTGTTTCAGTTCGGTGAGTCCACCACCTTTCAAAAGATTCACACGGGCATCACGGCATAGTTCCTCTGCTTTGAGTTTTTGAATATTACGGCCCATTTTGATTTGTCTAAAGGTGTTCACGTCCATGCATTCCGGTTCTCTTTTAACGTCACAAATAGCCTTGGCGACAACCAATGCACGGGCGAGGCAGAGTGTGTCGCCATTTTGAATAGTAATTATTCCTTTATTATTACGGCTATACGTGGTAGCGGGAGCGAGTTTATCACATTTATGATTACCTCTCCCGCGCGGCTCTTTAAAGTGGTGTAACTTGATATACAGAGGGGATGAAGTGAGGAACGAATCATTGCTTTGTAACACTCGTTCTACATTAGAGAGCACAGCCTTCGCGTCAAGCTGCTCTGCTCGTCTAAAGGAAACGAACACAGGTCTTGACGAGGAGTCTGTGTTGACCAATAGTAGACCTACGTGATCCTCGGCGCTAACTCCATGATCCTGGAGACGTCCAAGCAAAGCATTGATTTGCTCCTCTAGCCAGGTTTTAGCGTCACGATCGCTCCCCGGCGTCCCTAATTGTATGATCAATTCACGACCGACATAAAAAAAACCGCCTCAATTGCTTAATTCTCTCCTCGACGATTCGGAGAGGGACGCCTTGAGGCAACGCTCCTCCTACCTGATTAACCGGGCCACTACTCTGTGCCGATGATGGCCCCGCCACGGGTTGCGGGGACTCCCTCGGGGCTCGAACACCGTGCTGAGGCGTTGCGGCAGCGATGGTTGTCGGTGGGCAGCCATTTTCCCCATCCATTTCAACTATAACACACGTGTGTAATAAATACAAAGGTTAAACATACATGAATAGGAATCGAACCCGGGACCCCCCTCGAAAATTGTGTGTGTAATAAATACACCCTAGGACTTACAATACTTTATTATTTGTAAGAATATGTGACTGGCTGTATATGAAGTTGTTAAAGAAAGTCTTGCAATAAACTATTTGTAAACTCTACTATAATTACAGTCTTCCCAATTCATAATCTAATAGCGCAGTGCTAAAAATGTGTTGAGTATTATAGATCCTTCATCACCACTGGGAATCAAACCCGGGACCCCCTCGCAAATTGTGTGTGTGTGTGTGTGTGTGTAATAAATACACCCTAGGACTTACAATAATTTATTATTTGTAAGAATATGTGACTGGCTGTATATGAAGTTGTTAAAGAAAGTCTTGCAATAAACTATTTGTAAACTCTACTATAATTACAGTCTTCCCAATTCATAATCTTATAGCGCAGTGCTAAAAAATGTGTTGAGTATTATAGAACCTTCATCACCGCTGGGAGTTTTTTCCATTCTACATCCATGCAAATGTATGTACACTTCCTATAATTTTGGCTTGAGGTTTAAGTGGATAATTTAGTATGTCAACAAAATATAGTTTGGAGCATTAAATTCCAGGACACCCTTGACAGGTATTCAACGAGTGTTGAACGTTTTCTCTTCACCCAACTGTGGGTAAACTTACCTTTCATTATTCTACCCTATAGTGTAGTGATTGCCGCCATTTTTTATATATGTTATATGTAGGGGTTAACACAAGTACCAATTTTCCTGAGTAGATGGCACAGAATAAATAGCAACGCATATGTTACCCTACACTATTTACTATATATGTTTATTGATTGTACCATTTGGATGTTACTCGCAGGCAAATAGTGTGTATAATTCTATGTACATCGCACAGTAGACCAGACTGCCGTTGTTGAGGAGATTGGGGGTATGAATCTCCTTCCACGCAAATGATAACTCTACAAGGATAGATGAAACACACAGTTCTTTTTAAACGTTAATTAGTGTGTGTGTGTGTGTGTGTGTGTATTGATTCTGTCCTAGTATGAGTAGTTAATTTTAGGTTTTTTTTTACGTAAACCGTTTTAATTAATCTCATCATGTGTGTATTTGTATATACATATCTGACAGCTAGACGAACTTCCTAGATTAAATCTCATGTATTAATACGCCAAGTCATGTGATCTTCATATGTCACTTGCTATACATACAGACACTAGTGCTGAACACAGGGCATTAATGAGAGAGCGGATTTTTTTTTGTGAGTGTTTAGTGACAAATTTAAATTATTTTATAGATTAACTTTGTTGGGAATTTGGATTTGTTAATAGTGGTTTAAACCGTTTCGGGAATTGAACCCCTCCTTCCACGCGAATGATAACTCTACAAGGGTGGATGTAACACACATCAGATTAGGTTTTTTTTTTTTTTACGTAAACCGTTTTAATTAATCTCATCATGTGTGTATTATATATGCACTGATTTTCTAATGAATGGACATATCTGACAGCTAGAAGAACTTCCTAGATTAAATCTCATGTATTAATACGCCAAGTCATGTGATCTTCATATACCACTTGCTATATATACATACAGACACTAGTACTGAACACGGGGCATTAATGAGAGAGCGGATTTTTTTTGTGAGTGTTTAATGTAATTTAAATTTTTTTATAGATTAACTTTGTTGGGAATTTGGATTTGTTAGTAGTGGTTTAATTTATCAAACCAACATTTTCATCTATGCTCGGGAATCGAACGCGGGACCCCTGACTCAACAGACTTTAAATATAATTGTTCCAAACTTACGCGTTAACAAAGCTCTCTCTCTCTCTCTCTCTCTCTAGCAAAATATATTATTGCTTGGGTTTAAACTGAACAGCTGTAGCTCTATGCCCGGGAATCGAACGCGGGACCCCTGGCTCAACAGACTTTAAATATAATTGTTCGAAACATACGCGTTAACAAAGGTTAAACCCACATTTTCAGCTGTGCTTTTAACGTCAGAGTTGTTGATACGACATAAATACCCGCTCGTCTCCCGTCGCTAATGACAGGAGAAAGTGACTGGTTTCTGTCTCTTTCTCTCTCTAGCAAAATATATTATTGCTTGGGTTTAAACTGAACAGCTGTAGCGAGGAAGTCAAATAAGCTTTCTATTTACAAGTATAGTCGATACTCACTTAAGAGTTGATCTAGTAGCTCAAGTTCGGTCAAAACATCGGCATGATGGATGGCTGCCCTGACGTCCGTTTGAACCCTAGCGGCGCCTGCACACCATCCCGGATCTCCGGGGCTAGCCGCTCGAGCTCGGCCAGAGTGGCCGACACGTCGTCCATCTTTTGGGCTGGCGGCGACAGTGGTGCAGTGTCCCAAAAATCTGAAATTAAATAAATACATATTAATTACTATCACAGGGGCAAAAAACTACACACCAATCATGCTCAAATTTAAAGCCGGAAATTACCCGCCGTGCAAATCCCATCCTCTGTGAAAAGCCCCAACAGATCTGATGGAGACCGCGTTTGAATAGTTCCTGCAGGCGCCGGTGTTGTGTCTTCTTGGAAGTCTGTAAAGAGCAAATACCTCTGTACACCAAAGACTTTTTATCATGTAAAATAGTTACCCCTTATTAATATATATACAAAACTTTTTAAACTTACCGAAATTAAACCAGTTTTCAAGATCGTCAAAACTCATCTTGATGTTTATAGGATGAAATCACAAATTATATTGAACGAGTGTAAAGATCTCGAGGTCTATTTATAGTCGTTTGCTTTGTTACACAACCACAAAAAAACAGGGATGTTTACAAACCCTCACGAAGTCCTCGTCAAGGCTATTGGGAGGCAATCAACATATCCAAGGTGACTGGAGGGCTATAGACCGGTTTTCATATGAAGGAACTTTTTTTTAGTTACGTTGAATAAATGTATACTTTATAATATCCGTGTTTTATTAGACGCTACCACCAGGGAACAGAGCTTGAACCGGGGGTTACCCAGTTGGAAGGGCTTCCTGATAATTTAATCATAATATCCGTGTTTTATTCACTCTCAATCATCGATAATTCATCACCAAATATCCATTCTCGAAAATCGATTCGATCACTTCATATCACCCTTCCACGGACTATATGTTCACGATGTTTACAATAACAACGCGTCACGCCCGAGGGCTGTGATGAGGGGTCAACCACAGTAGTGACTCTATTGTGCTATTTAATACGTACGTTCCTATTTAAAGATAATTTACTCCAAAATTCCGGCAAATCCGGGTACCACACCTATGTAGATTAGTGGTAGGCACCTATAAGTGTATTCGCCACCATGTGTGCTAGTGTGACAATTTCAAATATAGAAGTTGTGGCACCTTAAATTAGAGTTACCATTGTGCTATTTAATACATACGTTCCTATTTAAAGGTAATTTACTCCAAAATTCCGTTAGATCCGGGTACCACACCTATGTAGATTAGTGGTAGGCACCCATAAGTGTATTCGCCACCATGTGTGCTAGTGTGACAATTTCAAATATAGAAGTTGTGGCACCTTAAATTAAAGAATCCATTGAGGTATTTAACACTTACGTTCCTATTTAAAGGTAATTTACTCCAAAATTCCGGCAGATCTGGGTACCATACCTATGTAGATTAATTGTAGGCACCTATGAGTGTATTCGCCACCATGTGTGCTCGTGTGACAATTTCAAATACAGATGTTGTTTCACCTTAAATTAGAGTCACCAATGCACTATTTAACATTTACCCACCTGTTAGCACTATGCTGCGCTCTATTTTCTTATATAGAACTAAATTATTGTACTTAACGCTCTCTATGAGATGCTTTGGAACTAATTTTCGATTTTAGCGCTACCTATTAGAAGGTTTGGAACTAATATTTGTTGTAGTGTCTTTTACTTTTCATATGTTGGCCAACATGTGGAAAAAAACGGTTAGTTTATTGTGGTTGTGGCGGACTTCTGCAAGCTAATTAAAGCCTGTATCACACGACACTTACTTGTACTAGAAATCAAGTGTGCTAGCTAGCGCCTAGATATATGTATACTAGCTAGTACAATGAAAGTGGGACTAGAGTATTCACACGCTGCTAGTTTGGTACTAGGTTCTAGTGCAAATATTTATCGAACCTCAGAGATTAATTTTGGGTCAGCAGCTAATAAAGATATTAAAAATTATGAGAAGGAGCGTAGGAAAAAGAATATAGACATGGGATTGGTTGGGAAAGACGAAATAATGGTCGCAGGATGCTAAATATGATCCATTCGGAGGTTAGGTAATATACATTCGGGGTTACACAAACGTTTAGTAGCTCCCTAAATTTGTATTCATTTATTTACAATGTGGTCAGGGGTCCCTAAGCCCAAGGGTGTCAAAGTACAGTATCCTTGATACATAAATGTTTTTTTTTAGGCCTACGCACACTTTATATTCTAAAAATAAAACCCGCCCAAGGTTGGCATGCTATCAAGTTTATTTAAATTTAAATTGGGTCTGGAACATAGTTTGTCATTTTTAGATGACATGTTTAAAATTAAATGTATATATATTAAATATATTGTCATACTGTGCCAATTTGGTATTATATAAACAAGGATGTTTAGAATAACTTTCTGCCAACACAAAATCACATCCGATGACCATGTTGGCGTCATTTATACCATTTCTCTACACAACAGTCTCAGCGCGCATTGATTGGTTGAATTACATAGACTAGTGTCGAAACTAGTACGAAAATAGCACGTGTTCTATCCTCACAACTAGTATGGTAGCCAGTAACAAGTGGCAGAACCAGTATACTTTTTCTGATTCACACGACGCTAGATGATGACATGATAGCTAGCACACTGGATTTCAAGTACGAGCTAGTGTCGTGTGATACGGACTTTAGGGAGATACTAAACGTTAGTGTCACCCCGAATTTATCTTACCTAACCTCCGAATGTATCATTTTTAACATCCCGCGACCCTTATTTCTTCTTTCCAGCCAGTCTCGTGTCCATATTCTTTTTCTACACTCCCTCTCATAATTTTCAATGCCATCATTAATAATTAGTGCCGCTGCTGCACCCAAAATTAATCTCTGACGATCAATTCCATAAACATTTGCAGTTTGCACTAGAACCTAGTACCAAACTAGCAGCGTGTGATACTCTAGTCCCGTTTCTATTGTACTAGCTAGTATACAGGTATCTAGGCGCTAGCTAGCACACTGGATTTCAAGTACGAGCTAGTGTCGTGTGAAACGGGCTTAAGACCTCCGTCAAGTTTACAAATTCGTGGTGAACGTTCAACTTAGTAACTTTCGAGGGATCGACAGGGAATAAACATCTGTGAAATGTAAACTAAATTTGAGGTATGCTATGCTCTAAA
>JBCFYV010000091.1:0-149549 GCA_039000515.1 Timema cristinae | reverse complement strand
TGAAATTAATTTTTAATCTAACAAAATTATAATTTTAAAAAGGGATCAGGTAAAAATAGTAAAAAGAATAATTCAATTATTTAGTAATCTATTTAGCTTTATTATTTTCATTGCTTTGTCACGGCATTACAAGTAAACAATTTCAATCAAGGATAATTCAAAATACACGACAATATTGAATAAATGTACCAGTCAAAAGAATTGTTAAGCTCTATTACGTTATTAAAGTGAAAATTTATATTAATTCAAACAATTTATTAACTAGCCGAATGATTTATAAATGTAAATAAATGCCGATATTATCTTAATTATGTAGCCTGTGGTTACTATTGCGTTTAAAAAATTGATTATTAAGTACATCGAGTGGAAGCTCTAAAATGACGGGTTTATAAAACCTTCGATCTTGAGCTTAATTACGAGCTCAACTCAAAGCTTGAAATAAGGGTACTCGTAGAGCCCTAATTAAAATTGTTTTAGAAACTCTAATAACTATCATAAAAGCTACCTCCTATCTATATCGGATTGTAGTTAAATGCTACAAAAATCGTCTCGATGCTCATTCACCAAATTCTAATAACATATTCATGCATCTTGAATCAGCTAGGTTGTCCAATTTCCCTCGACTCTTTTTCTAAGTAACTTAAGGTTTCAATTTTATTTCTAATCCCAACAACTTGACAAGAATCTTCACTTCCCCCCTCTTAATTACAAGCAGCCCCTAAAGAAACACAACTAGGCACAGGGTCTTTGCAAGATTAATGAAGGCAGCGGCACGGGCGCGATGTTCTCGGAACAAAGAAATTGCTATTTCTCTGCTTTATTAATGTAGTTCCAGTGGAAGTTTTCTCTGAGGAACACTCAAAGTTATGGTGACCCATCGAACACAGACGTACTGCTCCATTCCGATAGAAAGAAACATATTTGACAGTTACAAAATATACTTATCTTACACGTCTAGTCATGCTACCTGTGTAGCTTTCACCTTTGAGAGATAATATAAATACCTGTAGAGTAGAGTAACATTAATAAAATAGTAAATTGTTATCATTATTGACTGCAAAATATATGTTTGTACTTTCTATCAGAATTCCACTCTACTTGAACAGCACAGCGGGTGTGTTTACTGATGCGGCATCCTGGTGAAAACATGTTTTTAATATATATTATATTTACTTACAGTAGCCCAATGGCTTCTTTGGTGCTGACTGCCAGCTGACAGCTTTGAAAAGTTACCGAACAAAAATATGTATCCCTACGCCGAACCATATGATCTGCAAAAAACATGTGTTTAGCAGCTGTAACCTTTGACGCTCAAAAGTTAGGTATATACCTAAATGTTGACAGTCAGAAGTCAGCTGTGAGCTGTCAGTCAGCACCAAAGAAGCCACGGGGCTACTGTAGCTCCGCGTCTTACTAACTATCCGTTCGATTCATTCACATACTTTCATAGTAATGAGGTAGGTAAAACTAGAGATAAAGTGTATTCGCATTTGTAGGTCTTGAGTATGAGGCTGTTACTTAAGGCGTACATCCAAAAATTAGATAAGTTTGCAAGTCGTGTTCTGATGCAATGTGTTTTTAGGAACTAAACATTAAATTTCCGATACAACTAGGTTCATTTAGTGTCGTATCTTACGCAATACTCTCTTTCCACAATCCTTACATGGGTGGACATCTGGGCTAAACATTAAGCTCGTCTAGTTTGGTTTATTGGTTCTGGAAGGTCAGGGTTTGAATCAAGGTTAGGCTTATTGAGGGTTTGATTTTCCTAGATGGGTTTTCACTAGCCCTACACATAAATATTGTTACGTTTTTAGTCTCAACTTTTAAAACTTATTTATTCCCTCCACACACCCTCATTACTTTCATATTCTATGGCATTAGAAAATCGAGATTTCACTGCCGCACTTCCATAAGTACGCTTCCTATTCCTATCATCAGCTAGTCATATCCAGTCCACCTCATTATACCCTATCTCTTTCAGGCCCATTCTAATGTAATCCTCCCACCTCCGTCTAGGTCTTCTCAATGGTATCTTTCCATTGGGTTTACCAGTAAGTACCCGGAACAATGTTCTAGATTCTCCCATTCGCGCTGCATGTCCTGCTCACCGTAATCTACGGGATTTGATTATCCTAATAAGTATTGTGATTATTATAGGGTATGTATCTCAGCATTATGTAACCTCCTCTACTTCCTAATAGCTGCATTACTCTTCTACCAATTATTTTCCTAGGCATATTGTTTTCGAATATCTAAATAGGTTTTAGTCATGTAAGGTAAGAGACCACGTTTCACACCCGTAGAGAACACCCGATAAAACTATTGTTTTGTTAATTCTGAGTTTTACATTCCTTGAAAGCAGAGAGAAGACTTATTGATTAAGTAATAGAATGCATATTCCTAATTTATTATTTTACTAATTCACAATCTACTATCTTTATTGCTAGTTAAAATTGTTCCTAAATATTTAAACTCATTAACCCTGTCAATAGGGATGTAGTATTGAAATAAAAGTATCGATAGTATACTCTAAAAGTATCGGAAGAAAAATATTGATACCGTGCAAGTATCGAAAGAAAAGTATTGTTATAAGTAAGTATCGGGGTCGAAATTTTAATCTGGAAACATTTTTTTATATAGTATTAATAATTTTCTACCCGCTTCGGTGTCCACGTGGTCTAACGCGCTTATATCGTGTTGGACTATACTGCCAAAGACAGAGAGCTCGGGGTTCGATCCTGGTCGGGTGCAATGAGGGTGGTTTTTCCTAAATGGCTTTCCATTTACCCACCACGCAAATGCGAATGCATTTAATCTAAATTAAGCCTTCCTAATCCTTCAACCATTAGTGTAATTATTACATAGGCGTATAACCTGATCAGGTAGTAAGACGTTGTGTTACAAAAAAGTCTCAACTCTTGCATCATCATTGTATTTTCATTTTTATTCAAACACTGAAAATAATAGTGGTTTTTAATGGTTTAAAACAAATTTTACAATATGCTTTTTCACTATATAACTTTTTTTAAGTACCACGTCTTTCCAGCCGTTCGGGAAGGTTGAATTTAGAGGAAGTTAACCCGCATTTGCGTGGATGGAGAGTAGAAAACCATTTAGGAAAAAACCTCAGTTCACCCGACTGAGACTTGAACCTTGGTCTCCCCGTCCTCGGCAGTCAATCTCAACATGAAACTAGCACGTTAGCTAACTACGTCACTGAAGCGGATTTCCAACTTCTTTAGTTATTACTTTTGATATATATTAAAAATACCTTAAATAGCACAAATTGTTTAGTTAAAATATGAGCAATGTTGACCACAATTGAATATATTGTATCTAGGAATATTCCATGAAAATAGGTCTGTAGTACTGAGTGTCCTATAGGGATAGTTGTGACGTAATTTAAGTCCGTGACAACTATATGCCAGGGAAATGTATGCCATCTCTATTGCAGGAGTGATGGCTAAGTCTATATAGTGCTAGTCTATTGAGAAACTCCATAGAGATTTAGTGAACTTGATGAGCCTCCTCTATGTTGAACCCCCCCCCCCCCCCCGGCCACAGCCACGATCCCTTGTACCTTATCTCCATGGAGCAATGTCAAGTGCCGGCCACACCGCCCTAGATTAACATCGTATGCATAATCAATGGCGAGCCTCTAGAAGGCGTCTTTAGTTAAACCCTCCGCACTCAACTCTAGACCTCCCTTTCAGATTATCATCGAAAAAAGAACATATTGTCGAATCAGCTTTTCGAGTTAGCGCATGCATTTCATTCATTTTATTCATGAGCCGTAAAAAGGTGATGTTTTAAAAAATAAGCAAGGATTTAAATTCTTTCCTGAGATATTTAATTAAATTAAGTGAAAGCCGTCTATACTAGAATCTCTATAGAAATAATATTTAAGCAGATATATATCATAAATGCAAAGTAGCCAACTATGATACGTACACTATTCATCTTAGGACTTTCAAAATTGACACACCATATCAAAAGTGACAATCACAGAACTTAGCCTTTGGCGCAGGACTACATTAAAGTAAATTTAGTAGCTTTTTGACCTGTCACTTGAGGCTCTTATTACTATGGTGGTCCAAATATAATTATATACCTTTTGATTATTATTTATAATTATTCTTTTATACTCTTACACTTCAAGGATAAGTTTTCCCTTTCAGCAAAGTCATTCACTGGGTCAGCATCTTGTTCTGCATTCCAAAAAGAAAAATGATGAAACTTTTGCGAGGATACAAGAGGAGCCTCTTAATGTTACCACATCAGCTCAAGAAAGAGATAATACCAATGGTCCTTTGAAGCCATCATCCGTCATCTTTTCCTATGATATCTCTCAATTATCGCCTAATGTAAATGGGAAATCTAATAATTTTGTTTGAATACACATTATTATATTTATTTTAATCACAAACTAAAATCTCCCCTTTTTTTAACATGTTTGAAATTTTTGGTCATATTTTATATTTTTATAAAATCTAATTTAAATAAATGTTACGGAACTCCGCACGGACTTACTCGCTCTATTGATTAAAAGTGGAGATATTTATTCAAAACTCGTAATATATATGTGAAACAAAATAATATACACTACAAACCCAAGCATTAATTGCAGTATACCTCTGTAAAACATTCTTTGAGTCCTGGTTTTAAATTTTATAATTTTATTTTTAAAGAATTAATGTCTTCATTTATATGATTAGACCGATCAAAAAAGATCAATATTGGGTCACAAGGGTCAACACTTCGTATTAAATTTCAACTTCCGGATAAATTTGTCGACACTTTATTAAGTGTTGTACAACTTCATGTCATCGCATTGCTATTAAATTCCTCATTTATAAATTTTGACCAATAAAAAATGTAAAAATTTACTATTGAATCCAAAATGGAGATAAATCATTGTTGTACAAACATTTTCAAGTAGTTTAAGAGGGAACCACCAAACCTTCTATTTTGTTTCAAATCCGCTACGCTTCGTGCTTGTAGAGAACTTTAATTCCATTTCCCCTCTGTTAACTCTCTTGTGTACATCTCGTCGCCTGTAGGGTTGCCTGACTGGCAGGTATAAATTCTTTCCAAAAATAGATTCCGAGACAAAGAAAGTAGAGGGTTGGTTTCTTCTTTTTTTCTCGGGTAATGATTGGAAGGCCGGGTTTGGGTTCTATCTCAAAATTATACATAGCTGTAGTAGTTTTCATTCAACATTATTTCAGTGTGTACACATGTATAATATAGTATATTATTATTTATCAATAAAAGTATATTAGATTTGTATTTCTAATTAAGGTGTAGGTCTAAAACCTTGATATTATGCATTAATTAATAAAATAAATAATTCTAATTTAAAGTTAATCGTTAAAATAAAAGGTCCAATAAATTAAAATGCAGGTAAATCTTTTAAATTGTTTTAATAATAATTCATAATAGACCAAATTAAAACTACTTTGGATAAAAACAATTAATTTTTACATAAACATTATATACAAGGATTTTACTTATAATAATTTAAAATTAAGAAGGATTGTTTATTGGAAATGCACAAACATTCTTCTGACAAGGATGTAAAAAAAAATGTGCTAACTATAAAGATGAAAACCACCCCCCAATGCGTTTGGCCAGGTATATTCTAATTCTTGTAGGAAGAATAGGTTTAGAAAATACAAATAAATACATAAAAAAATTGTGGTCAAAGTTGATGGCATTTTACTTAATTATTATTTTAAAGGTAGGCCTATTTATAATATATATAGAAAGTTAAAGATGTAAATCACATTACTTGAGCTATGAAAAAATCAATGTAGCTTTACTAACGTTTTTGACAGTCATTTAGTCTTCTTACGATCAAAATTATAGTATACTCAACCTAAAGACAATAAAAATATAAATTATATTAAGTAACATTTTACAATACTTTACAAAACAATTGTGAAAAAGTTAATACATTTCCATGTGTGTTTAATTCCCATTGTATTTACAAAATCCAGTCATTTAACGTTGGGGAAAGAACTATAAATAAAACCAATGACAAACTAAACATTTCTTTATTTATTAATAAACAAAAATCTTTGTAAAGTGTCTAATCTTTAAAATTATTTTAATTAAGTATTAGAAGTTAGTGATTAACTAATGTTGAAATGAAATATAACAATATAAGATATCTTTAAATGATTGAGTAATGATGTTTTTGGGGTTTCCTATTGGTTACAAGTATCAAACAACGGTATGTAAAAATGTAATTGAAAAAGTGTTCTTATAATAAAATTAAATAAATTTCATATAGAGTCACGTCAACAATATAAGTTAACAATAAAGATAAAAATGTAAAGGTAAATAATATGGATGCAATAGCTCTTTTTTACAATTGCATATAATTAAAGCAAGTATAGTTAGCTAAGACAGGTTTGTTACAATTCTAACCAGCCCCCAAACAAACACATGAGTTTTAATTAAAAATACCCACTTAAAAACCAAAAACTTATTATATTTTGAATACAAAGCAATTGTCTAATTTTTTAAAGTAGTTAGTATATTTTCCTTTTAATATTTAAAATATGATTAATTACTTTAAATAAAAATGTAGATTGATTGGAAATGGAATTAAACATACTAACACAGGACTAGATCAAACTAATGTTATTGAATATTTTAATAAATACACATACAATTTAAATTTAAAACATTCTTTTGTAAGAACCAAATTTTACTAACATGATTGCATGAAAGTCTTATTTCGAATTTTGTTAAATAATGTATATTGTTTTAATTCCTTAAAAAAAATTATTTATAAAATATAATATTATTGCTAGGCGTGGACGTTATTTTTTTTGTAAAGTAACAGTCTAGGCACTAATTAATATGTTAGAATGATTGGTTTAATCAGATAACATACATAATACCTTTAATCACACCACAACAAACCCAATAAAACCTAATATAGCCCAACTTCTTTTTTTAAATAGCCCGGAGTTTTTCAAGCCTGATCTAAGAACTATTCATTGAGAATAGAACAGTTTGAATTTCTAAAAAGTTAAACAATTAAAAATAACAATTCTAGAATCGTACTTGTGTGTGTGTTGTGTGTATGATATTTGAACACACACGCACACATAATATACAAGGACTCATACATGTTTGTTTTGTGATCTTCCTCCTGCTCACAATTTATAAGCGAAGGGTGTCCAAATTAATGTATATACTCAATCGAGTTCGGTCATTTTCGGCTTTATACAATTAATATAAAGATTTAAACAAAACTCATCAAAGTAGGCATATCTTTACTCGCAACACCATACTTTAAAATTAGCAGGATCAATCTTGCTTAAAGTGTTTAGAGGTTTGAAAAAATAAATAAATGGTACAGTGCACCGCACAGACATTCCCTTATGGGCTACTGGTGACAAATTATGAAAATTTATTTCCTTATAAGTAATATACAATGGAAGTAACCCAACTCTTGGTTAGTTACTATACGAGAGAGTATGTAAGATTGTGTAGTTCTATACATTTTAATTTACGTGAAAATGTTTATAAAGCGATAGTTTTCCATTAATTTATCACAAAATAAAATACTGTCAAAAATGTTTCTAAACAAAAAAAAAATCAGTTATTTTAATAGATATAATGTAGTTCTGATAATTTATAAATGGCAGCCTATTAACATAGAATATTTGAGTGTTTCCTCAAATTGAAGCTATACCACCGAAAAAAAGACTAGTGCAGAATTTCTATGTTTTTTCTTCCTTTGATATTATATACTCGTGTGTGTATATATATACACGAGTGTATATATATATATATATATATATATATTTCCCAATATAAGTAGGCCTATATATTGCTCAGTGTCAAACCCAATAGAGGGAAAACTGGGAATTGGTCTCCCCCAAGACTCAATACTAGTTTAATTAATACATTAATTATGTGATTATTAAAATAAAAAGCATTAAAGATGTTTCGAGTGCATAAGATATCTTTTAAAACCAGGTTTACAATTTATATTTCAAAAGAGATAAATGCTCTACACATTAAAATAACCGCTGAGTTTCCTAATGAAAAAAAGCAAATTCATACTAGATTCTGTACCGCCCTCCTTCTCCTCTAATGGACAAGGACAGGCGCACATATACATAAACTAAAGAGGGCCTTAAAAAAATAGCAAACGATTAATTGCAGAAGAGCAGTAGGACCACATAAATGCGAATAGGTATTCAGTCTGACCTATACAACAATTTGCTGTCATGAAGCCTTCCCAACCATCACCCGTTATTTTGTACTATCAGTCTAGGGGGGGGGGGGAAGAGGGCGAGAATCCTTAGAGTAAAGACAATGACTTTTTTTACCTGCAATAGTAAATTAAAGATCGCATGTGAAGTAAATAAATATTTATTTGAAAAATATAACAATAGATATATATATGAATATAGGTAACAATAAATAAAAATATATATATTTATATAGATATATGAAGAACAGGGTTATGCCCATGATAATATTGTTGTACCGTTGCCATAACAACATTAGTCCTAACAATTATTTCCAAGATTAATATATAACTTCTCTATGGGTCTCCGCGGCAATCCGCAATATAATGACAACAATAACTAGCTGCCACAGGCCAACCATCCGCGTTTCAAAATCGGATTGAAACATATGACTTAGAAATTTCAATTTACAAACACAATTATTTATGGCAACCAAAATCTATCTTTTAAAAGGAGATAGTAAATCATGGACTTAGCCATAAAAAATAAGTACATACAATATTTAGCCTTAAGGGCTATAAACATTTCCCATATTATCCAGGCATTACGCCTTAAAAGATGTAAGATCAAAAAAATACAAAGAGATAATGTCCCTCATGGTTTTAACCATTATTTACCACGCCGGAAGGGCAAAAACTCCCAATAATACATTTAACCTGTAATAAAATATATTACGACACGTTGGGCTACGTAATTAATCATGTTTACAAAAAATAGTGATTTAACCCAAAATAACAGAAAGTAAGCCCACAATTAATTTTGTATATACCTTGGGGAAAAAATCCCATCCTAGAGCAATTGTCTAGCGACACGGTTGATTCAAGAAGTGAGTTTACAACACAAACAGAACCCGTATATAAACCGTTATTCTCTGAGGGGAGGGGAACATAGGGGAAACAAAAGAACATCAAAGAACAATCACACGGAACAGAGGGAAGGGGTCGTAAGTCACCAAGGGAAACAACTAGATCATTGGAGGGGCGCGTAGAACATCACGTGTCTCTCACGAGGTTATTCCCATGATGCAACGGGCGACCTCACGCTCAATTTGCCACACCTTTCACTCGTTTAGTCTTGTTTTCACACTCCGTGCAGAAAAAGTGCTCGCGAACAGGGATGTTGTTTAACGAGAGTCGAGACACACTAGCCGAGAAACGGGGCACTTCTTGGTGAGTACAATATTGTTTATTCTTCGGTGTTGTTGAAATAGTGTTCATTCGCCAGTATATCCTTCATGCTTGTAATGTTGATGTCAATCAACGTTACAATTCTATATATTGTATGCAAGGCCAAAGTCAGATAAATATTGAATTAAAACTACCTTATTTACTGTTTAAAAATAACAAAAATATATACAAGCAACAATCTATATCTTCTAGTATTGTGATTGTCAAAAAAATCTAACTCTAAATTTCGATAAATATCAACGTTTCACGACCCCCTGAAACCAAAAACATGATTTCCGCAATGCGTCTGTCTGTCCGTCACTTTTCCCTTAGTACCCCTTTTATATACTTAAACCTTATTTTTAACTTATTACATAACTCTTAAAAATTAATTTGAGTTAATTTTTACCCCTTTTAATCTTTTTGTTACCTTAAACCATTCTCCCGGGCAAAGCTGTACTTCATGCTATTAATATATAAAAACAAAAGTGAGTTTAGGTGTGTGTTCCGAAAAATCTAAGCCCCTTCGAAATAGGATGAAAAATTGAAATTTTGAAGATCTTTAGGAGGACCAACTCATTTACCAAAGAAAATTTACAAAAAGAGGAATTTCAGAATTGAGCTTCAGGACTTGGAGGAGGGAGTCAAAATAAGAAACACGTTTTAACTTTGGTAGAAAATTGGAATTTGGGTAAAAGGTAGAAAGACTACTCCAGAAAATAAGAAGTGTTAAAATTTAAGAGTTAACGCTGAGCGTAAAATTTAAATTATGATTGCCATAGTTAGCTTGGTATTGTGCAAGGAGGAATTATATAAATGCTAGCAGCCGGACGTTGAACGTCCTAATTTGAATAGTTTGATATAGTACAAAGAATGGATCAGTCTGCTAGTAAATTATACTTGTGAGATGATTCCAC
The DNA here is from genome assembly GCA_039000515.1 of Timema cristinae. NCBI lineage: Eukaryota > Metazoa > Arthropoda > Insecta > Phasmatodea > Timematidae > Timema > Timema cristinae. The sequence goes on along the minus strand of JBCFYV010000091.1, from coordinate 139,187 downwards.
CCTAAACCATTATTTGAAATAAGTCTCTTCTCTAGCTCCCTCCCCAGTAAACACAATATAATATTTAGTCACAAAAGAATATCTAGCTATCTGGACAGTTATTATGTTATGGTCAGATAAATAAATCGAGCGTTGAACAATGACGTTCATGTAGTGACAAAAAAAATTGCTTAAATAATATTTGTTTAAAATAAATTAATAAAAATGCACAGCATTTGTCAAACCAAAAACAGTATGTAACATAAAACATATTTGTAGTTGTCAACACAAAATTGATCTTTCAAATACATAAAATGCACACAAGTTTGTAAAACATTAATATTAAAAAGGGAATTAGTCATAAATGTTAACAATAAGTCTATATACTATTTAAAAAATTTCCGTAGCTTATGGTAACAGCCGTTATTTAAAAAAACGTTCTTCACTAATTTAACACCCTTTAACATTGGCCCTTATCTTTAGTTTACTTTTTTAAATAACCATAAATATTTTTATTTACCTAATGAGTTTATAGGAATAAAATATTTAAAATTCTCTTAGAAATAAACTAATACAATATATCTATTGAGATTATATATTTGAAATATTTTCTAATCAAAAGAGGAATGGTGATTTTAAGCTCAAAGCTCCTCAATTTGTTGATTCGTGTAAAGTTTTTTTAATGAGAAAAACAATATGCAGATTAAAAAAATGCATAAAAGTTAGCACAAATATTATTATTATTATTATTATTATTATTATTATTATTATTAGCACCGCGTCTTACTACCCATTCGGGCTATACGCACTTACGCTAATGTGTAATGGTAGGGTGATTGTGAGATGAAATGAAGGACCTACAGTTTAACGTGGAATCTGAACCACGGTGGAGGCCGTTAGCACAAATAGCTATTTGGTATTTTATTAAGGTTTTCCCTGGCTCCTATAATGAGCACAGCACCCTAGATAAGGTCCTGCTCGACGTTCTTCTACTTTAGTTTTTAGCTCATTGCCTTACTAACCGTTCGGACTATACAAATTTACTCCCGTTAACAGGGTAGGGGTGATGAAGGTAGAATATAGGTGAAATGTACCTATACTTGCATATAGAAAAAAAGAATAACATTTAGAAAAAATATTTCGAGAATGACCGGCTGCGAATTAAACCCCGATATCCCCGTTGCCAGTAGGCTAGACTAAATGAGACTTGCATTTATTTTACGTGCTAACTAGTGCCGCCATGAATGAATTTAGTTTAGATTTTTATTCCTATTCTCGAACAATATTTGGTTTTGTGTTTGTTGCGCTATCTTTATGCTAGCAGTTTGGTCGACTTCACTGGTCCTGGAGTAAAGTCCTCGCCTCAAGGACTGGTGTTCGTGGGTTAAAACCTCGCCGGGGTCAAAGGATTTCTTTCAAGTGATAACAATTCATAGCATAACTTCTTTTGGAGGGAAAGTAAAGCCATCGGTCCATGTCGATTGTGGTCTGTAAGATAACCATGTAAGGTTTGTGAAAATACCTTTCCCGGCAAAATTGTTAGGCCCTTTCGATTTCACTCATAGAAATTCTCGTATGCTTGTATAATCATTTGGTGAAGAATGCGCACGTTAAATACAACAAATAAATAATACAAGTAGTTGGACCCGTTCCTTACCCACGCAATAAAAATTCAAATAATCAAATTAAGACGTTTAACACCAAACAAATTATTGTCATTAATACGGCCCTGCTACTATCCATCTGTTATACACATTTTAATCATAATAACGGAGTAGAGCTAAAGAAAATATATATTAAAGTAAGCGTATCCGCATTTGCGTGAAGGAAGTGTGGATAAACACTTAAGGAAGAACAGCCCTCGGTCCACGTGGCTGAGATTTGAACCCAGAACTTCCAGCTACGAACAAACCAAACATGATCCTGAAACTTACCTCGCGCACCCAACGATTCAGATATATTGAATAATTGTTCGATAAAATATCTATTTAAAATATTTATTAGTGTTGTGATTTATGAAAACATTTTCTTACGAACTTAATAGTTTTAGTTCCTACGTTGCATTAAATAAACTATTAATATTTTTAATGAAAAGCTATAAATGAGAAAATATGTGTTTATTATTGCTATTACTAAACTATTAGTAGTGAAGATGTATACATTGTTAGCTAATCTAAATACCTGTTTCATATTCGATATAGATACAATTTAAATTCTAACACTTACCGAGGAATAGCTATTTCATTTATTTGTTTGGAGTTTTGTACTTTATAGGGTGGTGGGTTTTTTTTCCCCGTGGGCACTGTTTTTATTTTATTATTATTATTTTTTTATTATTTTTATTATTATTATTATTATTATTATTATTATTATTATTATTATTATTATTATTATTATTATTAGCACCCGTTAGTTTATACTTACGCTAAGATGCAATGGTAGGGTGATTGTGAGATTAAATGGAGGACCTACAGTTTAACGTGGGATCCGAACCACTGTGGAGGCTTAGCACTCCACACATTCACAAGTTGTGATTAATACACGTCTTGTCAGAGGTGAAGGATTGAACCCCGGACCCATAGCAGAGAAGTCTCAAACTAGTTTACTTAGTGAAACTTGATAAATTTGTTTGAAACTATCAAAAATATATCACACAAAAAAAAAAACACATGGACTAAATAAATAAAATAATATTACTTAAAATGTATTGCATTTTTATAGTAAAAAAACAAACAAAAACATTAAAACTATTCTCACTGAAGAATGTCTATTTGAAAACCAGTTTGGGACATCAGTTGCAACACACCCACATGGAACTGTGAGGGGAGCTAGCGGGTCGTTGAGCGGTGGAGGAAATGGCTTCAAGAGACACACAAAGTAACCGGCCGGTAGACTCAAATTTAAAAACAATGATATTTTTTTAAAAAAAATACAACACTTAATGTGTTGTTTCAGAAAACTGTTCAGGTGAAAAGGTATTCAATTATGCATGGGGTGAAATAATAATTGTTTACATATTTATTTAAGTTTATTTTTAATTAATATATGTAGTTTTTTAAAATATAACCCTTTTTCGAATTATTAATTAAAATGCATATTTTAATATTTAAAAAAAAATCTAAATTATTCAGGAAATAGCCAAAGAGACAATCTTTATGGAAACAGAGACATAACATTTTTGAATAGGTATTTTGGGCGTAATTATGGAAGAAAAATCATAAAAATTATTTTAAAACGTTGAAGTTCAATATGTTATATCTTTTAAATGGTTGAATTTACAAAAACTGTAATCCCAAGCTCTAGATATTAGAGGGATTCAATACAAAAAAAAAATTTAATTTTATTAAATAATTTAGAAAAATAGGAGTGCGAAGTGTAAACAATATTATGTTTTTTTGTTGTGAAATATATTAGGGTACACAACCCATCTCCTAGAAGGAGGGTAATCTCACTGTTCTTCTTCAGTGACCAATTTAGTTTTAATACGACGAGGACGAAGGCTAAGTTAAAAAGGACAAAAAAATTATATGTATCTAAACCTAAGGATAAATGGCATAATTATAATAGTAAAAAAATTCATGTCTTAATGAAACTTTGCTTTTATTTCATTTAGCCTCATATTCAAGAACATATTTAGCCTCATATTCAAGAACATATCACTTCTTCAAAGAATCTAAGCATATTCTTTTTTTTTTATACAATATCTGTAAAAGCTGAATAATAACAATCTATTATTATTGTTTTTTACAAGACTTTCTATTATAGTACGTGTATTAAATTTTAATGTCTAGCATTATAAACATGGCGTATAACAATATAAAAAACTTAAATGAGAATTTTAGCAATGACTTATTTTAGTGCAAGTCAAAATTGTAACTAACAGTATTATAGTTCCGTGATTGCCCCATTAAAGATCAGCCTACGCATGACGTCTCCACAAATTCCGGAATCCTCCAAAATTAGAAGTAATACAGAATAAACTTAGAAATTCTCACATTAAACGTTAAGGATAATTCCTAACTTTATCATAAGAAAAAATTATTATTACCATTCTGCCACGTTCAAGAACTATGCAAAATAATTCCTAAGTTAGATACATAACGTTAACTATACAAGAATAATTATTAACGTCCCGCATTCCAACAACTAAATCATTAAGGCCTAATATTATAAAACTTCTTAATATGGATATTAAGACAACACGCTTTGAAAACATAATTTTAAAGTTAAATAACTGAATCCAAGTTGATAAACAAGATTTGGCTAACATTAGAAAAAATTCAAAACTCGCCTTAAAAACTTCCCCACATTACTTTGTATTATAAGTAAAGTCCTATTTATCATGCGTAACATAAGTGAAGTTATTTTAATATTTAGTAAAATAAATGAATATTCATCTATGACGGTAAATAACAATAAATATACGTAAAGCCAAAAGGAATTTTAGAAAATTACATAATATTTATTTTTAAGCCGAAAAAGAATTTCTCCTTACATTATATGAGTCTGCCTTTGAAGCCTAAGCTTCGTCAATGTCCGAGCCTAATCCAAGAGTGGCTGCTATCTTGGTGAACAGTCTCTTATATGGCGCAACTATCGAACACTCGAGACGGAATTACACCAAGGAGGGGATCACAGATTATAAACACATGGAAAGGGGGAGATGCGTGGTACTAGGTGCGTTGAGAACATTCTATCAAGGCCTAGGCTCTTCCACGCTGTTCTCGGCGTCCATGTTCTTGAGACAAGTGGTGGTGCGTAGCGGCAAAATGCAGCACTAGGATCATCGCTCTTAGATGTTGCACTGTTGTTATCGTGTGTGGACGTCCTTTTCCGCTCGCTCGTCCGGTCGGTGAAATTGGGTAAGCGCTGTTCTTGTTGACTCTCCCTTTTTTAGACGCCTTGTAGCAATAATTGCTACAAATTTCCCCCCTTGATCTGGCGTTGGGGGGGGGGGTATTGTTATGGTCAGCATCGCTGACTGTTCCTGGTGACTGCCCCTGGCTCCTTTGGGAAGGTGAAGATACTTGGGGTTACTTTCGGTGTTCTTCTCGCGTTGTCCTTATTTCGGTCCAGCAACATCTTCCTTCGGATATCTGGACCCCACACGGTTTGAGGCACCGCATCTCCAGCCGCTCGCTGCTCCATCCTGGACAGGTCCACCTTTCACAACTGCTCGGTCTCATTCTCAGCCGTCCAGGATAACTGCTCTTGGAGTTGTAAACGCCTTCTTTCATGCCTTTTGGCATGTTCTCCACAGCGTTCTATTCCATCACGCACAGACAGGGGAAATAAGGGAACGGAAGACGTGAGGTAATGGGAGTTCTCAGAGCTGCACATAAGAGACAAGAGTTAGTGTTCACCAAGACAGGTACATTATAATACCCATGAATAGTTCCGCCAATTCATTAATCTGATTTGTTCCTTTTGAAAGACACACGCTACAACTAGCCATTTATTTTACATCCTCACTCTCATACGAGGACGTAATGGCATAAATATTCAGACGAGGCACTAGAGCATACTGCACATAATATACACTGTCACACTTTTATGGTGTCTTCTCGTTCCTATCACCAGGTCCACAATATCGATAATATAATAGGCTACGGTCATAGTCCTATATTAGGCTCCCTTAACTTAAACCATTTAGATGGAGTCCAACAGCTATTAAATGTTTATTTTGCCACGGGCCCGGGCTTATATATATATATCATGGAGATACTCATACTTACAACTAACTTATCACTATACACATATATGCGAAATACTTAACCTACATTACACTATATGCCTTCCATTATCCTTAGGGACTCTTGGATTTGTACTCTTTATATGACTGACGTGAGCGCGTCTCGTCTCAGCCCGGTCAGCATCTTTCTGAAGGAGCACTGTGACAGGGGATGAAACTTAGTCACCTCCCATGGACCACACCACTTGGGGCACAGCTTTGCAGATCTTTTGTCGACCGCGGAGCTCAAGGGGAACTCTTTGCATAAAACAAGATCTCCAACTTTAAACGAAACGGGAATCCTCCCTTTGTTATATGCATTAGCCACCCTTTTCTGTGCCCTCCTAAGATGGTCCAAGACACTCCTACATCTATCCTCCCTGGATACCTCGTCACTATCCTCTAACAGGGGATGAATGTCCCAAATATTAAATAAAGGGTGGATCAACTCCCGCCCGAGGAACACGGACGCAGGGGAGCATCCTGTTGATTCGTGATAGGCGGAGTTAAAAGCCATATTCAAGAAATCTAACTCTCTATCCCACTTCTGTTGTACCTGATTATGAAAAATGGTCAGGGCTATGCCCAGGTTCCTGTTAAACCTTTCTACATGGTTGGGTCCCGGGTGGTAGGGACTGGTGGTAATATGACTAATGCCCCACCCAAAGCACATATCATGGAAAGTAGTTGATCGGAAACAAGGTCCGTTATCACTCACTATGGTCTTGGGGGCCCCAAAGCATGCCCACACTCGTCGACACAGGGCGTTTACAGTAGTTGTAGCTTTCATGTTCCTTAAAGGAATCAATATAACGAATTTGGAAAATGCATCGACCAAAACGAGAATACAAGAGTTACCTAGGGTTGATCGGGTGATAGGCCCCACATAATCAACGAACACCTTCTCCCAAGGGCGTTGGGCTACATCGGCCGAATGTAACCCAACCTTGGAATTATGGGCCGGTTTTGCCATCAGGCATCAACCAATCAACGTTGTGTGCGAAAAAAAAAGTGGTTTGGTCCCGTCAGTGAGCTTTCTGTACTAGTTGTGCGAAGTTCTAAATGTCACGAAAAATATGATGTATGCGTGTGGTTTTGCAAAATGAGTGAATTTACCGTGATAACGATAAAAAAGTGAGGTGCAAACCATCATACTTTTAGAAACGTGATTGTTTGGTTTGCGAGTGATTCTCTCGCGTCGGGAGAATAATGCTGTAGGCGGTGTTGTGTATCTTTTAAGTAGGTGGTGAAAGTACAGTACGCAAAATGGCGGATCTAGAGGCAGTGCTCGCTGATGTGAGCTATTTGATGGCAATGGAGAAAAGCAAATGCACTCCAGCTGCCAGAGCAAGTAAAAAGATAATTCTTCCCGACCCAAGTGTACGGAGTGTCATGCACAAATACCTCGAGAAGAAGGGAGAAGTTAACTTTGACAAGATATTTAATCAAATGCTAGGTTATCTTCTTTTCAAAGACTTCTGCGAAAATGTAGCGGAAGAACCCGTCCCACAGCTCAAGTTCTACGAAGAAATTAAGCAGTTCGAGAAGTTGGAGTGTGCAGACGAGAGGCGGAAACTGGCCAGGGAAATTTACGACAACTTCATCATGAGGGAACTTTTAGCGCATTCGCACGACTATTCCAAGGATTGTGTCTCACATGTACAAAAATATTTGATGAAAAACGAAGTTCCAGTAAATTTATTTGAGCCGTATATAGAAGAAATATTTAATCATCTTCGGGGTGAACCTTTTAAGAAATTTTTAGAAAGTGAGAAATACACGCGTTTCTGTCAATGGAAAAATTTAGAATTAAATATTCAGTTAACAATGAATGACTTTAGTGTTCATCGAATTATTGGGCGTGGAGGTTTTGGGGAGGTGTACGGCTGCCGCAAGGCAGACACGGGTAAAATGTACGCCATGAAGTGTCTCGACAAGAAGCGAATCAAGATGAAGCAGGGTGGCGCAGCTTGTAATCCCAAGCTCTAGATATTAGAGGGATTCAATACAAAAAAAAAATTTAATTTTATTAAATAATTTAGAAAAATAGGAGTGCGAAGTGTAAACAATATTATGTTTTTTTGTTGTGAAATATATTAGGGTACACAACCCATCTCCTAGAAGGAGGGTAATCTCACTGTTCTTCTTCAGTGACCAATTTAGTTTTAATACGACGAGGACGAAGGCTAAGTTAAAAAGGACAAAAAAATTATATGTATCTAAACCTAAGGATAAATGGCATAATTATAATAGTAAAAAAATTCATGTCTTAATGAAACTTTGCTTTTATTTCATTTAGCCTCATATTCAAGAACATATTTAGCCTCATATTCAAGAACATATCACTTCTTCAAAGAATCTAAGCATATTCTTTTTTTTTTATACAATATCTGTAAAAGCTGAATAATAACAATCTATTATTATTGTTTTTTACAAGACTTTCTATTATAGTACGTGTATTAAATTTTAATGTCTAGCATTATAAACATGGCGTATAACAATATAAAAAACTTAAATGAGAATTTTAGCAATGACTTATTTTAGTGCAAGTCAAAATTGTAACTAACAGTATTATAGTTCCGTGATTGCCCCATTAAAGATCAGCCTACGCATGACGTCTCCACAAATTCCGGAATCCTCCAAAATTAGAAGTAATACAGAATAAACTTAGAAATTCTCACATTAAACGTTAAGGATAATTCCTAACTTTATCATAAGAAAAAATTATTATTACCATTCTGCCACGTTCAAGAACTATGCAAAATAATTCCTAAGTTAGATACATAACGTTAACTATACAAGAATAATTATTAACGTCCCGCATTCCAACAACTAAATCATTAAGGCCTAATATTATAAAACTTCTTAATATGGATATTAAGACAACACGCTTTGAAAACATAATTTTAAAGTTAAATAACTGAATCCAAGTTGATAAACAAGATTTGGCTAACATTAGAAAAAATTCAAAACTCGCCTTAAAAACTTCCCCACATTACTTTGTATTATAAGTAAAGTCCTATTTATCATGCGTAACATAAGTGAAGTTATTTTAATATTTAGTAAAATAAATGAATATTCATCTATGACGGTAAATAACAATAAATATACGTAAAGCCAAAAGGAATTTTAGAAAATTACATAATATTTATTTTTAAGCCGAAAAAGAATTTCTCCTTACATTATATGAGTCTGCCTTTGAAGCCTAAGCTTCGTCAATGTCCGAGCCTAATCCAAGAGTGGCTGCTATCTTGGTGAACAGTCTCTTATATGGCGCAACTATCGAACACTCGAGACGGAATTACACCAAGGAGGGGATCACAGATTATAAACACATGGAAAGGGGGAGATGCGTGGTACTAGGTGCGTTGAGAACATTCTATCAAGGCCTAGGCTCTTCCACGCTGTTCTCGGCGTCCATGTTCTTGAGACAAGTGGTGGTGCGTAGCGGCAAAATGCAGCACTAGGATCATCGCTCTTAGATGTTGCACTGTTGTTATCGTGTGTGGACGTCCTTTTCCGCTCGCTCGTCCGGTCGGTGAAATTGGGTAAGCGCTGTTCTTGTTGACTCTCCCTTTTTTAGACGCCTTGTAGCAATAATTGCTACAAAACCAAATAACTTTTGTTGTAACAATCAACCTTTATTTTAATAGGAGAAAAATTTACAAATCTATTAAATAATAACTACTATCAGATTTAAGGAGGTTAGTAGTACAAGTATTTTAGATATTTGTTGGGAGTTCCCCCTTAAGGAAAAATAGCATAAACTTTTTGAGAGACTTATATTAAATTACTCTATGGCATTGGAGAATTATTGCTTTGAAACTTAAGTAGTATTTCTTTACAACTAAATCTCACAAAGTTGTATTTATATATTTGCTAATATCTTATAAACTGTTGGTTTTATAAAAATATATTTCATATACAAGTTTCTTATTTTTAATAGAACTAGAATTTTGCAATGATAAGTTATTTAGTATTTCAAATAGTGGCGGAGATAAGGAAATTTCAGCTTCTGTAAAGTACTCTAAAACTAATTTTTATGGGAAAATCATAATAGACAGTTTATTTATTATCTAAATCAACGCCTATATACGAATTTTAATTAAAATCGTTAGTCAATTTTGAGTAAAATAGATTTTTCTATTTTCGCCCTATATTAAACTACTCTTAATTTTAGGTTTAAACAGGTACACACAGACAGTCGGCACTGCGGAGGGTCAAGAGACGTCGACATACATCAAAATTTCCGGTTAGATTTTTTTTAACGTCGCAATATTTACCTTTTGTTTTAGAGAAGTAAAAAAATGTATATATTTGGTATATTATGAAAGTTATTGGTTTTATAAAAATATGCTTTGAATAAAATATTTGTATTATAAATAAATCTACATATTTGTAATAAGTAATTTCATAAACCAAATAGTTTCTGATATATGATTTAAAAAAAAGCTAATTTACGCATTTGACTGTAGCCCTTAAAGTCATTTAGCCGGAATATTTAGAGTAGCCATTTTGTTTGTAATATTTATAAATGTTTAGAAATGAAATTTAAACAAAATAGTTATAGCCAATTTTGAGAAAATCGACCTTTTCTCTTTTTCCCCTTCGTTAAACTCCCCTTAATTTTAGGGTTAGATATCCAATTCTAAATAACCCTTGGGGTAACTCTATGTAAACCCTAGATACCAAGTTTTAGTCTGATCGGTAAAATAGTTTTGGCTCTAGTTTGCGGTACAGACAGACAGACGGAAATTCAAAAACCACTTTTTGGATTCGGGGGGTCATGAAACATCGAAAAATCTCGATTTCTATTTTTTTGACGATCACAATACGTTCTCTACCTGTAAGATAGCGAGAAAGTAAAAATTGAACACCCGCGAATGATTGTCGATAGCAATCACTTGAGGCTTTAAATTGATAGTGTATTCACAATAAACCATTTATATTGAAACATAACATACTTAACGTGTATCGTTGCTCGTATGGTCTGACTCATCACTCTCGTGTTGTACTGAAATGACGGTGACGATCAGATCGTGGTTCGAATCACGACCGGATTTACTGAGGATTTTTTCTTAAAGTGGTTTCCCGCTCTCCCTCTACACAAATGTGGGTACATTTCTTCTCTCAATGGAAACAAAATAATTTACTTATGTCAATACTTAGTGTTATCTTTGTAAAAAAATGGTGATGGGGGGGGGGGGAGGTTGTTTCTCACGACAGGTCCATTCCTTTTGTCAGTGAACTTAGACCGCCAATGCACCCTGTCCTCTGCCTTCTGCTTCATCTCCCAGAGATTTCTTCTTTACTTCATGTCATCCAGTATTTGAATCTACTTCTTCCTAAACTCCTCTTTCCCTTAACCCTACCTTTATAATGTCATGCAGAAGACAGGTCTTCTTAAGGATGTAAATATAAAATCAACAATTTCATTTAGCCTGCATTAATTTTGTGAAAAATGTCTAATAAGAATTTATTAGCATGAATGAGTGCGTGATATTAGTTTAGTTCTCTTAAGATCGTTAAAAAGAATAAATACAATCCAAGGGATCCTTATTTGATTACGGGTGTGTTTTACACATATATTTACTAATTGTTTGCGGGTTCGTCCTACTATTAAATTAGTAAATATCTTGATGCTAGGGTCCTAAGCTAAGTTATTTTGTAAATTCTGGTGGTATTTAAAAAGTTTGTCTTTGTTAAGCTATTTATTTTAGAAAGAATACGCTATAACCCTAATTTAAAACCTTTGTGACTGCTCATAATGAGATGTACTGTGATGCTGGTTGTGGAAGAGAATTTTATTGCCCTCGGGTGGTCAACTGGCGCTCATATTTTTAAAGTTTCTATTAAGTTCGATACTGTCAAGAGGTTGAGTTCAAAATAATTTCTGATAGACTTTTGTCCAGACTCCAGAAAAGGGTGTGGAAAATCTTTTCTTTGTGTGGAAGAAAAGAGCAGGTTCTGTAAACAAACGTCCTATTAGAAGGTAAATATAAAGTTTTTAAGCACTTTAATAACTTTATCTGTGAATAACTCATTTGATTAGTAAAACCCTTCTTAGTCCTGTTTTATGACATACTTATGTTTAATTAAATAATTTTGTTTCTCTTTCTATTTAATCAGCCACACACAAGAGATTTTCACAAATTCTCATACTTGTCTATCGATCGCCTCGTACGGTATACGAGCATCGGTGAAGCACCTGAGAAGATCCTGACTAACAACCCGGTCTTCCTATTTCCGAGTTTGCCTTGCGATACAAATTGGCACGAAGCTCAGTTTGCTCGTTCTGTTTCTTAATCATTCTTCTCTTCTCTAGACACTTATATTAAGCCTCTAATAACTCTTTAATGTTTTTAAATTAGGTTTTAAGACTCATCAGCACAACACCTAGATAGCTTTTAGTTAAAATTATGACTATAAAATAAAATTACCAAAAAATGTTTTGTAAGTAAAACTATTTTTAATTTTCCATTTATTTAACATTAACTAACAAAGAATAAAAGTTTTATAAAACATTACAAAGTGAAAACATAATAAAATGCTCGAAAACAAAAGCTGTGAATGCATAAATAAGCTCGAGAATGAAACGATACATAAAGAAAAGGGTTTCTTCAGAGAGATCTAAAGCCTAGAACCCACTTGCAAACTATGCTTGGAAACGATTTCTTGGTGTTTTTAAAAGGTTTCCTGTTGTTCATAAACATAGAAAAACCGTTTTGAAATATGAGATCAAATTATTGTTGTCACATTGTTTGCAAATATGAGAAACGATTAATGTTGTCACATTGTTTGCAAATATGAAAAACAATTATAGTTGTCACATTGTTTGCAAATAAGAGAAACTATTATTGTTGTCACATTGTTTGCAAACAGTTAAACAAATATGGTTTTTAGTCCAGACTTCGATTATAAACATTGTTTTCCTTCTTTTTTATTTTTTTCCAATTTAAAATAATTCCTATTGTCGTATCCCTCAGGTTTGGGAAATCAAGGCGGGAAGTTTTGGGTTTATATCTGACTAAATCCTTGGTAGGAACCTCAGGTCTCGAAGAACTAATCTGATGTTGACTATTATGTAGAATAACGTTCTTACACGTTTATTAATTAATAACAAAAGTGTATTACAAGTTCGTTGTTCACTTGAAGAGTAATCCAGACATTACTTCTACATACACTCAGTATGACAATTATTACAACAAGAGCCCCTCCTTCTGGATGGCCGGGGTTTATATACCGTCCCTGTTTATCCGGAGAAGCTTCTAGCAACGCAGAACAAATGGTGCAATCAACAGTTTTGAGAGGAGCATGTGACTATGATAATTTCCACTGTTTATTAACTTTGGACTTTTAGAAGTCACAATATTGTTTCTGACTAATGAGATACGTAGAAAGTATTATTATAACACGCATTTCTCAAATGACTATAGTCTGTATGACTTAAGTTATTACTTTAACTTTATAGTCTGACTCCACTTCTTTTCACCTCTTTTGTATTGCGTCACTATTACAATAAACGTAATATTAACATATTACACACCTTTAATATTAATATCTTCCTTTACATGGTGGTATTATGAATATTGCTCTAAGAGGATCAAATAAGTAACCGAACCTCTAGATATACGACACTATCCTCTATTGGACTGCACACTAAGGGCCTTTAATGTTTTTTATAACTTTATTATCAGTAACCTAGAACTTTAGAGCAATTTAATTTAGAACATTTATCTTTTTGACGCGATTCCTTGCCACAACATTGTTATGAAATATTTCTATCGTTTTAAGAGTTTGATAAATTGTTCATAACATGCCAAATTATAGCCTAACAGGAAAATAAGCAACTGATGTAGTCGTGTGAATAGCAGAATCAGACCGATCCACGTCGTTTGTTATCAACAATGTTTGCAAACACGTCCATTCGCACAAACTTTGTTTCTTGTAACACATTTGAAATGGATGAAAAGAAATTTTGCTCCCTCTGTAAGAAACGCAATCTCGTTTCTGACCGTTTTCAATTTTATTCCAAATTGTTATTAAAAACAGTAAAAAAAAACTTTCGGAAACAAGAGCAATATAAAAAATCCGGAAAATGTTAACAAATACATACTAGACTTAAGTTATAGTTGGATCTTTATAAGAAGAATTTCATCTGACAGTCAAAATACTACTAGAAATACCTGAACGTATTCCTAGGTACTCTACATTCACTTTCAAAAGAAATGATCAAACCTCTAAATTACCACTAATAAAATAGTTAAATTGAATACATTATAACAACTCTAATATGCATTTTATATGAAAATTGACGTTTAAAAATATATATAGCAGGATTCTGTTAGGGATAAACGGTTTATTTAACATAATTATTTTATTGGTAACGTTACTATCACAAGTGGCAATGGCTTACCACATGACTTGGCCTATGAATATAATATATTGATATTATGTTAATAGTCCCTGTTACGTTTGTACCTGCTAGATACTGTACAATCCCCTCCCTAAGTTTTACTACCCTCAGACAGGGGTGGAACACCTAACAACGGTATATCAGAATGAATTTTTATAATATTTGGTGCGCCATACTCATTTCCGAAAATTGAAAAATGACACCTGGACACGGGCATCAAATCCGGGACCTTTTGGCTTAGTACTCCAATGCTCTACCCACTGAGATATCCAGAAATCATCCTGTGCTCAGGGATATTCTTCACTCATATTTTAAGGCAGAGTCTATGATGGACGTGAGGAAATCGTCGGCTACAATGTGTGATCTTCACTAAAAGTATAAATAATTATTTAAGCTATTTGATTATTAAAATATGAAATCCCTTACAGTTATAATAATAATTGTACAAGTGGAAGCAATAAGCCAAGTACCGAGTCAAAGGTGGCTGCGTTATCTGATAGCTCGTGATCTTAATAAAATTACACATTTGTAGCCAACGATTTCTGCATGTCCATCACAGACTCTGCCTTAAAATATGAGTAAAGAATGACCCTGGGCACGGAACGAATCCTGGATAGTTCAGTGGTTAGAGCATGGGTGTATTAAGTCAAAGGTCCCTGGCTCGATTCCCGTGTACAGGTGTCATTTTTCAATTTTCAGAATATGGTACCTAGATGGAGTAATCCTCACTAGAAGCACAAATAATAACTTTGGTTATTTGATACTTACCGTACTCAGTTGTAGTCGGTAAACACAATCACTTCTCTCTGGACCTCCAGGTGTCTTATAGGACTCTAGACACTGAAGGGGGAAGTTAGGACAAAGGGGTATTCACTGGGAGCTATTGCTACCTAAATGATGTGATTAACAATTAGTGTGTTTGTTGAGATATGGGATGTATAAAGTACAATTCAGCATCAGCTGTGAATAATAATCGCATACAATATTACATCAGAGGTTACTTGAATTGTATCCACCCTAAATGGTTTTAATTCAGACTTTTCTCGAAGAAACAACACACATGAAATTTCAAATTTGTTTACACTAGAATTATCTGCATTATATCCACTAAATACTGAATTGTATCCATTCTGAATGTCTTACATTCAGACAGTTTTCAAATAAATAGCTTCAGTAAAAATCGTGAATTGTGTCCACAAATGTCGGACAGTAAGTCTTAAGTTTTAAACAAAAAGATTCACACGTTAAAAAAATTGTAGTGAATAGAGAGAAAATAATGTAAAAAAGACATTAATGATAAGCAATAAAATGCTTAGCCATACTAAGGAATAGTGCATAACTAGCCCACCAGCCTGAATTCTCTCCGTTGGGAACTACTGGCATTCGTCACAACTATATAATTGGCTAGGTTCAATCTTGTCCTTCGTTTCAAAGTGTTTGGAAGTTTCACAGAGTCTATTATTCTTGTACTAATATTACATTTGATACGTTAAGAGAGTCGGGCTATGAACCAAGCTCAGTTTATATTATAAGTATTGTATATTGTTCACGAAATTTCAATGTTCAATTACATATTAATTTGCATATATTGTTTTTGTTTTGTAAACGTGACAAAAACAGTTTAAAAAAATGTATAAAACTAAGTCGTATCGTATGTCCCTAGCAGAAGATAAGATTGAAGTCAATGAACTTCATGTTAAGGTCAATTGCAAATTTTGTGGTTATGTCCCGTCAGCAGCAGCATATAGAGCTCAGTGTGCCGAGGACGTGAGCAAAGCAGTGTTATCAACTTACATTACCGAAATCCCGCCAGACGGCATCAAAAGAGTGGACTTTCCCTATTGATTGAGTTAGAATAAAGCGAGTTATTCATTTTTTATTTAACCTAGGAGCATTTGGAAAATCAAATATAAGATATGCCTCTTTTAAATTATTGAAGTTTATACATGCTCAAAACATAATGACCTAAAAAAAAAGCAGAAAAAATATAAATTCCTTAGTGTTCTAACTATTGCAATCTTTAAAGATAAATAATACTTCATTCGTCTCAAAATAGTTTTAGAGCCTACTTGAAGGGAGAGTTAAAGTCAGTAAAGGCAAATTAAGTTTCAATTTACCTATAAATTACTTGATTACTAATGGACTTTTAAAGCATATTTAAGGAAACTAAAAAAATGCGAACATTGATAATAAAAATATAAAGAGGTGGTTGATTGATATCTATAAAATAACATATTATTTATTAAATAACACACCCAATTTTGACTGCAAACCATGTGTTTGTTATTTTAAAGTGCTCCAAATGTTCATTCGTTATTATTATTATTATTATTATTATTATTATTATTATTATTATTATTATTATTATTATTTGACAGTACTGATATTTGTTAAGTTAAATAAATAAAGTTACAATTTAAATAGTTTGATGTAATTAAGTAAGTTAAGAAAATTATATCCTGCTGCACTCTACCGAAAGTGTGACATAGCTTCTACGCTATGTCCGTTTAAGGATTCTTCAGTAAAACTTAAAACTTAATATCCGCCATTTGTGAATACAAGTCAGGAATTTTACTAATACTGTTTATTTTTTGAGAAATGTATCCAATTAACTAGCTTGATGTTTAGTCCATGTGCTAATAGATATGGTAATTTATAGAAGGATTCTAGTAGGAAGAGCAGTATTCTAACAAAATCTTATGAATAGGCTACCTAAATCCCCATATTGTTCTAATACTTCTACAAAGATAAATTATATTAGAAATGAAATTATTAAGCTTTACTGCTTTACTGTATTTTAAAGGAAATTATTAAAATGAACCATCATTAGACACCTAGACAATTGTTGCACCTAAGTAGGCCTACACGCCAACATTTTAAATACCAGGTAAGTAGGGAGTACTCAAGTATATGAGGGCACAGAGGTGTAATGTGAGTGTGTGTGTGTATGTCCCTAACTCTTCCCCTCCCCCTTGCCTTATACATGTGAAGTATGTTGGAGCTCGCGCTCTCTCTCTATCTCTCTCTAGATGTAGTAAAGTATATGAGGGCACAGAGGGGTAATGTGAATGTGTGTGTGTGTGTCCCCCACCCCTTACCCTCCCCTCTCGTCCCCGCATAGGATCGTGTGTGGGAAGTATGTTGGAGCTCGCGCGCGTGCCTCTCTCTCTCTCTCTCTCCTTATACACGCACAGGATCCTCGGGGCAGGCTGGATTTTTCTTATGGGGGAGGGGGGCCCCCCTTATACACGCATATGAACATCAGGGCATGTAGGGGAAAAGTAGAGAGGTGTGTGGGATGATCTGAGGGATACGAGGGGTGGGGATGCAGTGCACGGGGGGGAGGGGGGAGGGAAGCTCTTGAGGTACGGAAGCGGAAAGCTACGTGGGGGGTCCGTGCTTCGGTTCCATGCCGGGAGTCCTTCAGATGTCGGATATTTCCAGCCCTCCTCCGAGCCCATGCCGAGTTGCTGAGATAAGATGACGGAGAAGATTACCAGTCCTCCTCCGAGTCCATGCCGGGACCTCTTAGCTCACCGGGCAGAGTCGTTGTGAGGGTGATTGATAGGAGGGTGGAGGGAAGCGCGCGGGCGAGCTCCCTGGGTCCGGGCTTCGATTACCCGGTCTCCTCCGAGGCCATGCTAGAACGTTGAGTGGGACAAAAATTACCAATCCCGCCGGGTCCGGGCTTCAGTTCCGGGTCTCCCAAAACTCCCCCTAAGCCATGCCGGGAGCCTAAACCCCCTCCGAGGCCATGCCGGAATATCGCTCGGGGAAAACCAGCGTAAACCTTGTCCGGCCCCAATTTAGCAGTGATAGGGAGGTCGGGGATTCGAATCTCAACTGGGTATATTTTCTTAAATCATTATTTGCATACACTAACTACGCTAGTTGAGTGAGAATAAGGAAAAATGTGTAGGGAGCGTGGAAAACTGTTTAGGAAAAACCGACCTCAGTACATTCGCTCAGGATTCTAATCCCTGAATCCTCCCCCACATAACAGTCAATCCAGTATAACATAGGAGTGACGCGTTGGACCATGTAACCACCGATTGAGCGCATATATATTAATTACGATAATGAGCTAGTACTGAGAAAGATAGAATTTAAGGACCGTAAATTGAATTTAGGGAGAGAGTAAAACAATTTACAAAAAAACTTTATTTAGGCGGGGGCCCAAACCTCCTCCGAGGCCATGCCGGAATATCGCTCGGGGAAAACCAGAGTAAACCTTGTCTGGCTCCAATTTAGGAGTGATAGGTAGGTCAGGGATTCGAATCTAAACCGGGTATATTTTCTTAAATCATTATTTGCATATACTAACTACGCTAGTTGAGTGTTAAGATAAAAAAAAGGACGGTAAATTGCTTTAAGGGAGAGAGTAAAACAATTTACAAAAAAACTTTATTTAGGGAGCCCAAACCTCCTCCGAGACCGTGCCGGAATATCACTCAGGGAAAACCAGCGTAAACCCTCGTTTATTTCTATGTAATGTCTCTCTCTTAATAGTACAGTCATGATACATACGCGTATATATTCGGTACAAAGATTATAGTCTTTCGCTCGCTGTATGCGATGATTAGTTGAGGTGGGAACGATGGGTTTTTCTCTCTCTCTCAGAGTGGTATGGAGAGGTACCCCTCCCCGCTTATACTCACATATATTTTTTCAGGGCGACCAGAGGAAGTTATACACACAGATGGTTTCAGGTCAAAGGGATGCGAGGGGCGAGGGTTGCCGAGAGGTGTGGGAGGGGTAACCTCCGTTGGTATTGCTTCTCTCTCTAGGACACGAGGATCTAATCCGGGACCCTCGAGGAGGGTTAAGGGAGGCTCTATGATGGTAACAAAGTCCGGGAGTTTGATTCCGGAGACTCTATGACGGTAACAAAGTCCGGGGGGGTGTTTGATTCCCGTACGAACCAACCAGGCAAAGTCCGGAGGACTCGATTCCCGCGATCAGCTGTCATTTTTTTTTCCCCCTCCCGGGAGTCCGAGCTTCAATCCTCGGTTCCTGACAAAGACGTGAAAACATACATATCTTCCATGACCTGGGTCCGGGCTTGGTTCCCGGGATACTCTTCTACCCTCCCTCTCCCTATCGGCGTACATATCTTCCTTAATTCGTATTGTTACCACGGTTACGCGAGCTATCTCCTGAGGGTCCGAGCTTCAATCCTCGATTCCTGACAAAGACATGGAAACATACATATCTACCACAGAACTTGAATTCATTCTAAATTGTATTGCGTCATATTTGTATCGGCATGACCGAGATACTAGAAAATGAATCATTTAGTATTTTAGAGAAATTCTACTCGATCCCCGAAATTTAGGTAAAGGATTGAAGTAATATGGTTAAATAGTGAATAATAAAATTTAATTGACACCATATTGTGATAATCGCATTCGTTTGAATATTTAAGTTTTCCTTTGATTCCGATGATCTAAACACTACTACACCGACCACACCAATGATCTACTACATCAGACACCAACTATACCGATGATCAATTACATCAGATACCAACCTCATCAATTATCTACTACGCCAAACACCAACTACACTGATGATCTACTACATCAGACACCGACTACACCGATGATCTACTACATCTCGCACCAACCACACCAATGATCTACTACACCAGACATCGACTACACCGATGATCTAAACAATGCTATACCAGACACTGACTACATCAATGATCTACTATGCCAGACACCAACTACACCGATGATCTACCACATCAGACACCAACTACACCGATGATCTACTACACCAGACACCAACTATACCAATGATCTACTACACAAGGCACCAGACACCAACCATACCAATGATCTAAACAACGCTACACCAGACACTGACTACACCGATGATCTACTACACCAGACACCAACTATACATATGATCTACTACATCAGAAAACAACCTCACCAATGATCTACTACGCCAGACACCAACTACACCGATGATATACTACATCAGACACCAACTACACCGATGATCTACTACATCAGGCACCAAACATTTCAATTATCTACTACACCAGACATCGAACACCGATGATCTAAACAATGCTACACCAGTCACCGACTACACCGATGATCTTCTACACCAGACACCATCTATACCTATGATCTACTACATCAGATACCAACTTCACCAATGATATACTACACCAGACACCAACTACCCCGATGATCTACTACACCAGACACTGACTACACTGATGATCTACTACATCAGGCACCAACCATACCAATGATCTACTTCACCAGACATCGACTACACCGATGATCTAAACAATGCAAACCAGTCACCGACTACACCGATGATCTTCTACACCAGACACCAACTATACCTATAATCTACTACATCAGATACCAACCTCACCATTGATCTACTACGCCAGACACCAACTACGTCGATGATCTAAACAACGCTACACCAGACACTGACTACACCGATGATCTACTACACCAGACACCAACTACACCTATGATCTACTACATCAGATACCAACCTCACCAATGATCTACTACGCCAGACACCAGCTACACAGATGATCTACTACATCAGACACCAACTACACCGATGATCTACTACATCAGATACCAACCTCACCAATGATCTACTACATCAGACATAGACTACACCGATGATCTAAACAATGCTACAGCACTCACCAACTTCACCGATGATCTACTACACCAGACACCAACTATACCAATGATCTACTACACCAGGCACCAAACACCAACCATACCGATGATCTAAAACACACTACACCAGGCACTGACTACAATGATGATCTACTACACCAGATACCAACTATACCGATGATCTACTACATCAGATACCAAACTCACCAATGATTTACTACGCCAGACACACACTACACCGATGATCTACTACATCAGACACCGACTACACCGATGATCTACTACACCAGACACCAATGATTTAGAATTTAAGAGTTAAGATATATATATAAAGAATTGTTTGATACAATTTATCGAGTTAATTGAAGTAATTTCTCGAACTACCCTCTCAAATCAATTAACATCTGGATGAGGTAACAGGAGGACGGACGGAATACATATATCTTCCCTGAGAAGATTAAAGGGGGACTCTTACGAGGGAAACTTGGTGAGTGAGGTTAAGGTTAATGGCTGAAACGCAACCCTCTCTCTGGAAGCGTGAGAAAATCCTAATGTTCGAGGTTTCACATCTGTTCTAAATCTAGATTAAACTGAGTTTGGGGGGGGGGAGAACTTAAATGAGGAAATGTGTCGTATTTCTCTCTCTCACAACCCCGAGGTGAACTCTGCATACCTAAGCCGCTAAGCTATAGGTTCGGTTAACTCGTTTCTTCCCGCTCTGATAAGTACTGATGAACGAATATAGCTTGAGTCTATAAGAGTAGTGATGCTCTATAGTTTAGCTACAGACCGCGAGTTAAAGAGTACGTCATATAGTCGGCGCGACGAATTAATCTCAGTTCTCTAAACTGGAGACGTGGCTGAGGTGGAACGTTACAGGTAGATAAACTTTGTAAGCGTCGAGGAGGATCGAGCCCCAGGACCTCTGAACCTGTAGGCGGGAGGGAGCTCTTACCATGAGATCATGTTGGTGCTCTCGACAATCACTCCTTAGCTTGCCATTACACTGTGATACATTCTATTAATGTTCCACCATTCGTCTCTCTCCCACACGCAGACTATCCCTCTACCACACATGCAGGTTATCTTTCTCTCTCTCTCAAACAAGGTACAGTTGAGCAAGGTCTATTAAACAAAGGTCTAGAAGAATAAAGTCTAGTAGAACAAAGGTCTAGTAGAACAAGGTCTAGTAGAACAAAGGTCTAGTTGAACAAAGTCTAGTAGAACAAAGGTCTAGTTGAAAAGGGTCTAGTTGGACAAGGTCCAGTCAGATTTCAACCATAGGTAATATAGTCTTACGATCATGAGCACAGCTCCTATTGACTTCAGATTGTAACTCGGGTATAGGCATTGACCGAGGGCGTCAAGCTTCGAGCGCTGAACAGTCATCTGCAAGAGAATTACGTTATGGAATGCCTTACCGGAGGTGAGCTCTCTTGGTTGCCGTAACATCAACATGCAGGGGCTTGCCGAACCTGAACGCGTTTGGCTGGTTGCAGAGGACCTGTACGGTAGGAGTGTCATGTCACTTGAATGTTAGCCATTCATGCAGAGCATATGCGAGTTTATCTAGGTTCAGTATTACGTGCGTTGACGAGTACGAGGACTGGAGGGGGGAGGGGTTAGCGATGTATCGGTCGGGAGTAAGGTTCACCGTTCCCTAATCTTGACAAATAATTTACATCCCTCGCGAAGCGGGTATCCCACGATCTTATTCCCCCTCCGTAACCCGTACTGGGCTTATGGTTCACACGCATGAGCATCTGTGCAAGATGAACTATGAACTTTCCGAGTCATAGAGTCAAACGCTGAGTCCTTATATATAGAGGTAACACTTCTAGATGGAATCATTAGTTACTATCTACATTCTAGAGGAAAATATCTCCGCAAACAGTAAGGTGGTTCACCATGTTGATTGACACGCAAGGATACTCGAGTGATGAAATAGTATTCATATTCAAAGAGTTGAGCGTTCTACATTTCCAACCCTTTGAGGAGATCAACTATAAGTTTCTTCCACCGTTCAAGATTGATAACCTCTCGACATTGAGCAGGAGAAATGTGAAATGGTTGAGTGAATATTATCACGGGTTATCTTGGTACGATGGGGAAGTACAGTACTCGAATCTTCGTCCTATCATAATTTCTCATCTAGAGCGGTACACATCGCAGTTATCAATCTATATTGAAGGAACTGAGAAGATGACATGGTTACAGAGTATCATCGCCGAAGATAATGATAAGTATAACTTTCGTGAGCTAGGTGAACTCGGTTGTCCTTCTCTGAGTAAGCTTAAAAAACTGTACGAGGTAGACAAGTGTTCCGCCCATTCCGGTAGTATCTACTCGTGCGCCACGGAAAATGTGCGACTACTCAACGAATGGTTTAAGTCTGATCAGGCAAGACTTTTGCGATCTGACTAGGTGGGGGGAGGGGGCTACACACCGTGTAACTAATTCAAATACTGTCGGCCTCAAAAACTTTTTTTTGTAAATTGACTAGTTATCAAACTATATGGACAGGACCATTGTATTCTGATAGTTATAACATGTTGACAGTATTTAACTTTTAGGCTGTCAACATTTAGAGAAAAAAACGTAAATATATTTTTCATGTTTAGATTAGAATTGTTACTTTAAATCAAGAATTTAGCTTCACTGTTGAATGTTTGCTCACGCTAACTAAAGTATTTGTATTTTTTTAATTGGTTGAAAGATCGACAAAGCTTGTTAATTTCAATAGTTTGTTGGTTTAAACTAGATTTATAATTTAAGACTTAGATATGATGCTCAAAAACTTGTAATATTCTGAGTCTTATCCGTTATTGGCGAAACAGCCTACTGTTTGTCGAGATAGTAACGCAGACCAAAATGTAAAATTAGTTTAATATATTGTCAAATAATTCCTCATTAATAAGGTGATGAAAGACAAGTCTAAAAAAGAGTACTGTAAGTTTTTGTTAGATTGTTTGCGCGGGTTAGCTAAAGTATTTTTTGTAATTTTTTAATTGGTTGGAAGATCGGCAAAGCTTGTTAATTTCAATAGTTTGTTTCGAGGAATAACAATTATCGAACAAACTTAGTGTTGGTACGGTAACAAGATGTTGACTAATCTTTGAGCGATATATCTTAAGTCTTAAATTCTGAATCAAATTCACTCCTTACTTTCGACTAGTATAGAATGTTTTCTAAAATGATGTTGGTTTAATCTGATTAGAAAGAACTCCTCCAATCCCTAAAAAATGTAATGTATTATCTCATTCTATGACTGTGAGACTATATATAATCATTGTATGCTCCGAATGAAAGAATTTATTTTTCTAAGAGAAAGAATTTAATTTTTTTAATAATCTTTGTACCGAATATATGTATGTATCATCGTAATCAGAAAAGAGTCAATTTGTTTTTCTGATAGTTATAACATCGTGACAATATTTAACTTTTTAGGCTGTCAACATTGGACAGGACATTTTATCTGATTTTAGCTGTCTCAGGTGATTTGAAAGAGCCAATTTGTATTATTGAGGAAACACCTTACTGTTTGCTGAGATATTCTCCCAGGACATTTGTAAAAGTTAATATATACTTTTTTATCCGTCTCAGGTAATTTGAAAGTGTTAATTTGTATTCTGTTAGTTTGAGAAAGAGGATTTAATTTTTTAATAATCTTTGTACCAAATATATATTTATGTATCATTGAAATCTGATCCAAGTGAAATTAAAATCTCTTAAATTTTTGTCACCAGCATTTAAATAAATTGCAAATCTGACGCCTAATTGAATTGGTCATTTGAAGTAGGACATATTTCATATTTTTTTACCTAAAATTCACTTTTTACCATTCTTGAGTAATAGAGTAGAAGGGTGGTGCAGATTTCATACAAAAATTTTATTTTAATAGTTTTATATTTATTATATGTGTTAGAATTTCTTTCTAAAATCCTTATTTCTGGAGCTATAAACTCTAACATATTATAATTTTAAATATGTTCAGCTATGGTTTTTTTTTTGAAAAGATCAATTCAATTAAGTCGTTCATACTAAACTTGGGATACAACCCATTATTTGGTTCAGCACGTGGGCGGACTGAGGTTACCCCTCCCGACAACCCGCACCCCTCGCATACCAATGTCCTGAAACTGTCTGTGTGTATAACTTCCCCTGCCCGCTCCCCGAAAAACTGTTCGAGCGTATAAAAGAGGGAGGAAGGGAGGGAGGGCTATACCAAAACCTTCCTCTCAGAGAGAAAAAAAATTGTGGAAGTGTTTAAACCTTTTTTTAATTTGCTAAGTCAAATGGTTTTTTTTTAAAAAAAGAGGTACAAAAACATAATTTTGTTTATAAAATGCAAATATTACTGATATCACATGTGAATATAAATGCCCAGATGAGAACGTTATAAGATGTTTGACTGGTCCGTGAAACATATTATATTGTTATAAACAAACCATGTCGTTTCAGATGACGTTCTGATACGAATCTTTGTTCTAAGACTATGGTAAGAAAAGGCTTTTTTAAAAACTTTTTTTAGTGAACATTTTCTTATCAGATAATAAAATGCAGTGTACCCGCTTTGGTGGCTGCACGGTTTAAGGCGCTACTCTTACAGTAAACTAGTCTGCTGATAACGAGGTTCGAATCTGGGTCAGATGTATTTATAGATATTTATTACCGGTATCACATGTGGATATAAATGCCCAGATGTGAACGTTATAAGATGTTTGACTGGTCTGTGATTTCTTATCAGATAATAAAATGCAGTGTACCCGCTTTGTTGGCTGCATGGCTTAAGGCGCTACTCTCACAGTAAACTAGGCTGCTGATAACGGGGCTCGAATCTGGGTCAGGTGTATTTACATATCTATAAATACCACATTAAAACCTCTCATTTTTCGAGCAAAATCTAAACAGCTTTATTATTTAATTAAAACCAAAACTATCTTTATATTGTTAAAGCAGTAGTATTGTCGAGGCATAATTCAACAATAACATTATTTACAGAGAAAAAATTGTGGAAGTGTTTTAAACCTTTTTTAATTTGCTAAGTCGAATGGTTTTTTAAAAAAAGTGGTACAAAAACATAATTTTATTTATAAAATGCAAATATTTATTACTGGTATCACATGTGAATATAAATGTCCAGTTGAGAACGGTATAAGATGTTTGACTGGTCTGTGAAACATTTTATATTGTTATAAACAAACCATGTCGTTTCAGATGACGTTCTGATACGAATCTTTGTTCTGAGCAAAGGAAGATATGTATGTTTCCAGGAACTTATTAAATGTACGCAGATTAGGGGGGAAGGGTTGACCGGAGACCTGACGTCCCTCGGAAGGGGTTTGGTAATCTTCACGCCGACTATTGTCCCCCTCCATTCCGAACATATAAAGCGGTCGCGAGGTAGGGAGACGTATCTCATTCGATATGTTTAGACAGTTGGGTTACCGTCTGGAGTACATGAGCGATATTAAGATCTTGAACGGCGGTTTAGAATACTACATCGCGAGAGTCAACAAGGGTTACAGCGAGTGTTGCGATTCTTTCGTGCACTGGCTTGGATGCCATAATCCCGGAATGTGGGAATCGAGTCAGTCCGTCGAACGCTGTTCTACATCTTGCCCCGTCTACAAGCTAAAGGAAGGGGACGAGCCGCAAATTCTCCAGGAGGAGAAAAACGCTTTGTGCGCCGAGTTGGATCGAATCGAGCGCGAGGAACTCGATCGGGTCATGTGCATATCAAACTTGAAAAGTATTGAAAGTACAACGTCCGTCGTCTAGAAGGGGATGAAGAGGTCAGCGAGGAGGAGGACGAACCGAACATCATAACTCTAGACTATGTGGGCAGAGTGCATCTTCCGGGTAAAAACTTTGGTTCGAGGTACAGGAGTCGCTTTAACGCTTCACTGAGAGGGCTGATATATCTAGGTGAAGACAAGTACGAACTATTCAATTGGTGAAGCACTCGCGTGTGCGCGCGCGTGTTCTAAGACGTATGTACGTGTTTACACAAGACCGGAAAAACACTATATGTAAGATTTTTATATCGCACGTTCTATGACGTATGTACGTGTTTACCCAAGACTGAAAAAAACTATATGTAAGACTTAGAGAAAGAAATTTTTTGTATGCATCGAGTGAAAGACTATATTTTTTTCGAGAGAGAAAGAATTTAATCTTTGTACCGAATATATATGTGTGTGTGTGTATGTATCATCATAATCTTAAGAATATACTCGCTACCCAAGACTGAAAACTATATGTAAGACTTTAGAGAAAGAGATTTTCGTATCGAATGTTCTATGACGTATGTACGTGTTTACTAAAGACTGAAAAACTATATGTAAGACTTTAGAGTAAGAGTTTTTTTGTATGCATTGTAACATTAGCCGCTAGCTAATGACAAAATATTGGAAACTGCAAACTTACCCAATTCTACGAAGACGTCCGCGGCCATGCTCATGTAAACACTGCGAGCCACTTGTCACACACCTGGTCATCACGAGCTTCCTTGTAAGACTGAGGCGCGCCCACTGGGATACGTCACGCCGATTCTGCTTGCCCAAAGACCATAAGAAGAAAAGAAGTAACACCCCACCAAGTTTACGAGCGGGCTTCTACTAGCTCCGTGAGGCTCCTAGAACCTTCTACACCCTGTCTACGTTCTTTGGTCCCCCCCCCACCATGTTCTGCAAACTGTGTTTTAGTGCGTATAAAAGATCGACCATGTGAATTGTGAGCCACTCTTGGGCTGGCTGTGAAGGTCGCTTGAATAGGCGATAGCGACGAAAATTACAATGTAAGCTAAATTCCTTTTGGGTTAAATGTCTGACTTTTAAAAATTATTTTTAGGCGCTTCAATTATTTTTACTTAGTAAATATCAAAAAAGGTTTTAAACTTGCTTTCATTGACATTTCAAGCTATGTCTACGTATAAACTAAAACTTTACTCTTGTCTGAACGCATAACATATCTGGACTTGAGACTTTTGCTCTAACTATTGGAATAT
The DNA here is from genome assembly GCA_039000515.1 of Timema cristinae. Taxonomy (NCBI): domain Eukaryota; kingdom Metazoa; phylum Arthropoda; class Insecta; order Phasmatodea; family Timematidae; genus Timema; species Timema cristinae. The sequence continues at coordinate 111,384 of JBCFYV010000091.1, read as the reverse complement.
TTTTGTGAAAGGTTTACGATTTTTACCGTCGTAATAATATTAAAGATAAATGGGTTGAGATGCCTAACCTTTTGGACTTTATATTTTGGGCGTAACAGATTTAAATTGTGTATAAGTTATAGTTACTGGTTTCCTATTTTTATCTCTATTTATCATGTTAGGTTTAGCGCTTTAATTTTAAATGGACTTGTTCCTAAAAAACCTTGCTCTGATTAATTGTTCGTCAGAGATAGGCGAATTTGGCATTAGACTATGTTGTCTTATAATATATGTAAATCTCAATTTATTTTTCTCTGGGCTGAATCACTTAAACTATTTTTCTTAGATTAATAGATATTGACTGTAAAAGATATATATATATATAAAAAGAAAGGGAAAAGGGAAAACAATTTATAAATTATGTCATTCGTAAACATCGCCTGTAGACTTTAACTTAATAAAACTTTGCTAGGTTTATATGTAAATTTCTCTGTGTTAGGGTAAGTTTAGTAAGGTTATTATATGGATGTTCGCCTCCGAACATGAACTACTGGGCGCCTTCAGCGCGTGATATGTATAGATGGGAAGTTGCCATAGAAACCGAGTCATGATGACTATTGAGAGTTGTTGGTCAATTAAATGCAAAGTTGTTGTCTAATATCAACCTCAGCTCACACAAATAGCTAGGTTTAATTGTGTATTTTTCCCCATTCTTACGGGGCTGGTAAAATAATGTGAATAATGTATATTGACTAGGTGTTAGTAATTGTTGAAGATAACGTTTAATTCCTAGGTTGAGATTATAATAGGGTATTAGTTTTCATGCCTAATTGTTATTTCTTGTAGCGAGCGATGAGGGTTGCTCTTAAAGCTGGCGCTAGTGGTATGAAGACGCCAAAAGAAAATGTTGTAAAGAAGTTGCATATTGTATGATTGTTAATATACTTGTATCCATTGTTGCTGACTCTTTTTTGGTAAATTATAATAAATTACTGTTGACGGTGATATTCGTTCCTTCTCTCTATATAAGTATCATCCTTCGGTAATTTTAAGTTGAGTTAATTCATGTGAGGTAATCACAATAATGGTATAACGTCTGGGCTGTGTTTATCGACCGTTGAGGACGGCCGTGAGAACTTGCCCTCATCTATCCCAAATTGCGTGTGCTGGGTGTTATTTAGCTTACCCAGCGGGTATAACAATTTCACTCACCCAGCCCACTTTATCGATTGTTATTTTTATTCTCTTATTTTCCTTTTGAAGTGTTTGAACCCTCTCTTTTGGATGGTAGATCCTAATTATGGTTCAAAACACTCTTGGGCTGGCTGTGAAAGTGTTTTGAACGATAATTAAGCCAGGATGATGGCCAGGTGTGTGACAAGTAGCTCGCAGTGTTTACATGAGCATGGCCGCGGACGTCTTCGTAGAATTGGGTAAGTTTGCAGTTTCCAGTATTTTGTCATTAGCTAGCGGCTAATGTTACAGCATCGAGTGAAAGACTATATTTTTTTTGAGAGAGAAAGAATTTAATCTTTGTACCGAATATATCTGTGATTGTGTATGTATCATCATAATCTTAAGAATATACTCGCTAAATAAAAATATGTACTATACATTTAAGTTCATGATCCAATTATAAAGAACATTGGAATAGTTGGTGTCTGGCGTAGTAGATCATTGGTGAGGTTGATATCTGATGTAGTAGATCATCGGTATAGTTGGTGTCTGGTGTAGTAGATCATCGGTGTAGCCATTGTCTGGTTTAGCGTTGTTTAAATCATCGGTATGGTTGGTGTCTGGTGCCTGGTATAGTAGATCATTGGTATAGTTTGTGTCTGGTGTAGTAGATCATCGGTGTAGTTGGTACCTGGTGTAGTAGATCATTGGTGTAGACGGTGTCTGATGTAGTAGATCATCAGGGTAGTCAGTGCCTGGTGTAGTAGATCATCGGTAAAGTTGGTGTCTGGTGTAGTAGATCATTGGTGAGGTTGGTATTTGAAGTAGTAGGTCATAGGTATAGTTGGTGTCTGGTGTAGTAGATCATCAGGGTAGTCAGTGCCTGGTGTAGTAGATCATCGGTATGGTTGGTGTCTGGTGTAGTAGATCATCGGTGTAGTCAGTATCTGGTGTAGCGTTGTTTATATCATCGGTATGGTTGGTGTCTGGTGTAGTAGATCATCGGTGTAGTCAGTGTCTGGTGTAGCGTTGTTTAGATCATCGGTTTGGTTGGTGTTTGGTGCCTGGTGTAGTAGATCATCGGTATAGTTGGTGTCTGATGTAGTAGATCGTCGGTGTAGTTGATGTCTGGCGTAGTAGATCAATGGTGAGGTTGGTATCTGATGTAGTAGATTATAGGTATAGTTTTTGTCTGGTGTAGTAGATCATCGGTGTAGTCGGTGACTTGTGTAGCATTGTTTAGATCTACGGAGTAGTCGATGTCTGGTGTACTAGAACATTGGTATGGTTGGTGCCTGATGTAGTAGATCATCGGTGTAGTCGGTGTCTGATGTAGTAGATCATCGGTGTAGTTGGTGTCTGGCGTAGTAGATCAATGGTGAGGTTGGTATCTGATGTAGTAGATCATAGGTATAGTTGGTGTCTGGTGTAGTAGATCATCGGTGTAGTCGGTGACTGGTGTAGCATTGTTTGGATCAACGGTGTAGTCGATGTCTGGTGTAGTAGATCATTGGTATGGTTGGTGCCTGATGTAGTAGCTCATCGGTGTAGTCGGTGTCTGATGTAGTAGAACATCAGTGTAGGTGGTGTCTGACGTAGTATATAATTGATGAGGTTGGTATCTGATGTAGTAGATCATCGGTATAGTTGGTGTCTGGTGTAGTAGATCATAGGTGTAGTCAGTGTCTGGTGAAGCGTTCTTTAGATCATTGGTATGGTTGGTGTCTGGTACCTGGTGTAGTAGATCATTGGTATAGTTGGTGTCTGGTGTAGTAGATCATCGGTGTGGTTGGTGCCTGGTGTAGTAAATCATTGGAGTAGTTGGTGTGTGATGTGGTAGATCATCGGTGTAGTTGATGTCTGGCGTAGTAGATCATTGGTGAGGTTGGTATCTGATGTAGTAGATCATAGGTATAGTTGGTGTCTAGCGTAGTAGATCATTTGTGAGGTTGGTATCTGATATAGTAGACCATAGGTATAGTTGGTGTCTGGTGTATTAGATCATCTGTGTAGTAAGTGTCTGTTGTAGCATTGTTTAGATCATCGGTGTAGTCGATGTCTTGTGTAGTAGATCATTGGTGTGGCTGGTGTCTGATGTAGTTGATCATCGGTGTAGTCAGTGTCTGATGTAGTAGATCATCGGTGTAGTTGGTGTCTGGCGTAGAATATCATTTGTGAGGTTGGTATATGATATAGTAGATCATAGGTATAGTTGGTGTCTGGTGTATTAGATCATCTGTGTAGCAAGTGTCTAGTGTAGCATTGTATAGATCATCGGTGTAGTCGATGTCTTGTGTAGTAGATCATTGCTGTGGCTGGTGCCTGATGTAGTTGATCATCGGTGTGGTCAGTGTCTGATGTAGTAGATCATCAGTGTAGTTGGTGTCTGGCGTAGTAGATCATTAGTGAGGTTGGTATCTGATGTTGTAGATCATCGGTGTAGTTGGTGTCTGGTGTAGTAGATTATCGGTGTAGTCAGTGGCTGGTGTAGCATTGTTTAGATCATCGGTGAAGTCGATGTCTGGTGTAGTAGATCATTGGTGTGGTTGGTGCCTGATGTAGTAGATCATCGGTGTAGTAGGTGTCTGATGTAGTAGATCATCGGTGTAGTTGGTGTCTGGCGTAGTAGATCATTGGTGTGTTTGTTATCTGATGTAGTAGATCATCGGTATAGTCGGTGTCTGATGTAGTAGATCATTGGTGTGGTTGGTGCCTGATGTAGTAGATCATTGGTGTAGTCAGTGTCTGATGTAGTAGATCATCGGTGTAGTTGGTGTCTGGCGTAGTAGATCATTGGTGTGGTTGGTATCTGATGTAGTAGATCATCGGTATAGTTGGTGTCTGATGTAGTAGATCATTGGTGTGGTCGGTGTACTATTGTTTAGATCATCGGAATCAAAGGAAAACTTAAATATTCGAATGAATGCGATTATCACAATATGGTGTCAATAAAATTTTATTTTTCACTATTTAACCATATTACTTCAATCCTTTACCTAAATTTCGCGGCTAGAGATGAATTTCTCTAAAATACTAATTGATTCATTTTCTAGTATCTCGTTCATGCCGATACAAATGTGACGCAATACAATTTAGAATGAATCCATGTTCTGTGGAAGATATGTATGTTTCCATATCTTCGTCAAGAACCGAGGATTGAAGCTCGGACCCTCAGGAGAGAGCTCGCGTAGATGTGGTAACAATACGAATCAAGGAAGATATGTACGCAGATAGGGAGAAGGAGGGTAGAAGAGTATCCCGGGAACCAAGCCCGGACCCAGGACATGGAAGATATGTATGTTTTCACGTCTTTGTCAGTAACCGAGGATTGAAGCTCGGACTCCCGGGAGGGGAAAAAAAATGACAGCTGAACGTGGGAATCGAGTCCTCCGGACTTTGGCCTAGTTGGTTCGTACGGGAATCAAACACCCCCCTCTCCCCGGACTTTGTTACCATCATAGAGCCTCCCTTAACCCTCCTCGAGGGTCCCGGATTAGATCCTCGTGTCCTAGAGAGAAGCAATACCGACGGAGGTTACCCCCCACACCTCTCGGCAACCCTCGCCCCTCGCATCCCTTTGACCTGAAACCATCTGTGTGTATAACTTCCTCTGGTCGTCCCTGAAAAAATGTATGTGCGTATAAGCGGGGAGGGGTACCTCTCCATACCACTCTGAGAGAGAGAGAAAAACCCATCGTTCCCACCTCAACTAATCATCGCATACAGCGAGCGAAAGACTATAATCTTTGTACCGAATATATACGCGTATGTATCATGACTGTACTATTAAGAGAGAGACATTACATAGAAATAAACGAGGGTTTACGCTGGTTTTCCCTGAGTGATATTCCGGCACGGTCTCGGAGGAGGTTTGGGCTCCCTAAATAAAGTTTTTTTGTAAATTGTTTTACTCTCTCCCTAAAAGCAATTTACGGTCCTTTTTTTATCTTAACACTCAACTAGCGTAGTTAGTGTATGCAAATAATGATTAAGGAAATATACCCGGTTGAGATTCGAATCCCTGACCTCCCTATCACTGCTAAATTGGGGCCGGACAAGGTTTACGCTGGTTTTCCCCGAGCGATATTCCGGCATGGCCTCGGACGAGGTTTGGGCCCCTACCTAAATAAAGTTTTTTTGTAAATTGTTTTACGCTCTCCCTAAATTCAATTTACGGTCCTTAAATTCTAATTTTCTCAGCACTAGCTCACTATCGTAATTAATATATATGCGCTCAATCGGTGGTCACATGGTCCAACGCATCACTCCTATGTTTTACTGGATTGACTGTTATGTTGGGGAGGATTCAGGGGTTAGAATCCTGAGCGAATGTACTGAGGTTGGTTTTTCCTAAACAGTAATCCACGCTCCCTACACCACTCTCCCTATTCTCACTCAACTAGCGTAGTTAGTGTGTTGCAAATAATGATTTAAGAAAATATACCCGGTTGAGATTCGAATCCCCGACCTCACTATCACTGCTAAAATGGGTCCGGACAAGGTTTACGCTGGTTTTCCCCGAGCGATATTCCGGCATGGCCTCGGAGGAGGTTTTGGCTCCCGGCATGGCCTAGGAGGAGATTTGGGAATCCCGGAACCGAAGCCCGGACCCGGCGGGTTTGGTAATCTTTGTCCCGCTCAGCGTCCCGGCATGACCTCAGAGGAGACCGGGTAATCGAAGCCCGGACCCAGGGAGCTCGCCCGCGCGCTTCCCTCCACCCTGCTATCAATCACCCTCACAACGACTCTGCCCGGTGAGCTAAGAGGTCCCGGCATGGACTCGGAGGAGGACTGGCAATCTTCTCCGTCATCTTAGCTCAGCGACTCGGCATGGGCTCGAAGGAGGGCTGGAAATATCCGACATCTGAAGGACTCCCGGCATGGAACGGAAGCCCGGACCCCCCTGCGTAGCCTTCCGCGTCCGTACCTCGAGAGCTTCCCTCACCCCCCGCTCTTCGTGCACTGCATCCCCACCCCTTGTCTCCTTCAGATCATCCCACACACCTCCCTACTTTTCCCCTACATGCCCTGAGTTTCTTATGCGTGTATAAGGGTGGGCCCCCTCCCCCATAAGAATAAAACCAGCCTGCCACGACGATCCTATGCGTGTATAAGGAGAGAGAGAGAGAGAGAGAGTGAGGCGCGCGCGCGAGCTCCAACATACTTCCCACACACGATCCTATGCAGGTGTGAGAGGGAAGGGGAATGGGTGGGGACACACACACACACACACTCACATTACCCCTCTGTGCCCTCATATACTTGACTACATCTAGAGAGAGAAAGAGAGAGAGAGAGTGAGAGAGCGCGCGAGCTCCAACATACTTCACATGTATAAGGCTAGGTTAGGGGAGGGGAAGGGGTGGAGTACACACACACTCACATTACCCCTCTGTGCCCTCATATACTTGACTACATCTAGAGAGAGAGAGAGAGAGAGAGAGTGAGAGAGCGCGCGAGCTCCAACATACTTCACATGTATACGGCGAGGGTAGGGAGGGGAAGGGGTGGGGGACACACACACTCACATTACCCCTCTGTGCCCTCATATACTTGAGTACTCCCTACTGAGGTAAATGTTTACTTACATTTTGGTGAACGGGTGGTCAAGGGGTAGGGTGTCGGACTTCTATGCTGGTGTCCGGGGTTTAATCCTCGGTCCCGGCACAGATTTAGCTGATTTTCAAACCCTTCCTTCACCTCTGACAAGACATCTTGTGAATGTGGGGAAGCCCAGGCCTTCACCGTGGTTCGAATTCCACACGTTAAGCTGTAGGTCCTCCATTTCATCTCCAAATCACCCCACCACTACACATTAGCGTAAGTGCGTATAGCCCGAATGGGTAGTTAGAAGCGGGGCTAATAATAATACTTACCTTTTGTATATCCGACTAGAATAGAACCACGAGTGAAGGACCGCTATCAATCTGAAGTTTCACTAAGAACCACAGATGTCGCTTATGGGGGCTCGTCTGACTTAGGGAACCATATTTTGTTTATATTATCTTTTAAAAGGGTTTTGTTTGTTTCTTTTGATGTGTTTATTATAATAAATATTCAGGGTTTAAATATTTAGTGATTAATTGTTCAGTAATAATACTAACTTATTTATTTAATCATCTGTTTCGAGATCAAGATAGTGTTTCTTAAGACTACAATCCATATATCAGTGAGTAATGAATGATATATCGGATAATGTAATAAACGTTGTCGTAGGTAACTTTTGTTGACTTTGAGTATTTGCTTAGTGACAATATCTCTCGTTCTTAATGAATGGATGGATTATATATTGATTTGTTATTTTAAGATTATTTAAAGAACCTTTCGGAATTTATAAATCCAAAATAGAAGTTTTATTTTAAATAAAGTAGTATCTATCTCATGATGAGCTATCATTTGGGAATACATTCCCAGAAGGCATTTTGAGGACTCTCATTAAGTGTACGCTTTTGATCGATGTGTTTAAAAATACGGTATCACAAAAGGTGTATAATATCCTATACTAGCCATAAGTTCAGCTTCAAGAGTTCATGACATCTGAGGAAGGGCGTTGGACTGTTGTATGATCCTCCGGACTATTTTATATCTACTTACCAGGTACTTTGTCCAAAAGACTACATTTACTTATCAGGTACTTTGTCAAAAAGACTACATCTACTTACCAGGTACTTTGTCAAAAAGACTACATCTACTTACCAGGTACTTTGTCAAAAAGTCTACTATTACTTATAAGCTTAAAAATTTAAACTATTATTGCCACTAAGAAGATTTTATACCAACCTATTTTGAGAAGCCTTACCAACTAAAGTTGGGATGTTAAGTTATTGGATCCATTTCTATGAGTCCAACTAACTTTCGCAAAATTGTATAGCTATTTTCAAGTGATCCAAACTTAAGCTTTATTTATTACGTAATTTAAAACTAAAAGGGCTCAAATTCACTATCGAACATATTGATGATTATTTATGCGTCACTTTTATAGCTACCTTGGAGAACACTATTGAAATTAATAAAACTTCAGCGTACAACCTGAACGGGTAGTAAGACGCGGTGCTAAGTATAATGATAAAACCTTCATGTTTTACTTCTTGAAGAACTTTATTGATATAAATTAACAGTCAGAAGCATACATATTTGATTTCATTTCCACTTTGAGAAATATTTTTCATAATTACTAGCATAAATAATGTTTGCATTTATATTGTCATAAAGCACACTATTAATATTCGTCGTCAAGGTAAATATGCATCATTTAATCCATTGACGACACTGATTTTTAGTTTGTAAGAAAGAGGGTATCGTCTAATTTGTTGTGTTCTGCATTTTGAGTAGTTACTAGTGAGAACTGTCATTTATCACGAGTTTGTTTATATAAGTATTGATGTAAGGGGGAGGTGAATCGTATCCATTCTGAATGGTCTCTAGGTAGAGAGTATTTGGATACACAAAATTAATACAAATCCTTAATTATATACACTTTTATTACATCCACTATATCCTGAATTGTATTTATTTTGAATGGTCTCCGTACAGAAATTTCTCAAATAAACACCTTTAATAAAAACCTTAATTATAGCCACTAGAACTATCTCCAATATATCCACAAAATCCTTATTTGTATACACTTTGAATAGTGTCCATTCAGACAGTTTTCAAATAAACAACTTTAATAAAACCCTGAATTGTATCTACTTGCATTATATACATAAAATCCAGGCCCAGATGTTTTATCCTAAATAGCTTATTTTAGTAAATATAACTGAAATAATAATAATAATAATAAAATAACATAATCTGTGAAAGAGTAGCGTAATATTTTCAATTCCTTGAAATTCTTGGAACATATTTTAACCAATGTAAAGGCTATTCTAGATATCATCCAACACTTTACTCAGTCGATATTGTGTTTGTATACTGAGTTAAAAGCTACCGGGTTCGATTCCCGGTATTATGGAAAATTTATCATTGGTGACATGTGAGTTTACTCTTTCACATTGATAAAGTAATGACCAGGGAATGGATGTTGTGCCTGTCCTAGTCTTAAGTTAGATGATAAGGCATATGAAGCTACGATAGGCTTAGAAAGCCGGTAGTTGAAAATACATGTTTTGAATAAAAACTGATCTAAGGCACAGAATGTAAATTATAAAAACACTTTAGTTATAGTTTTTTCTTAAATTTTTTTAAAACAAGTCTAATGAGAATATTTCATAAGTTTTGTAATAAACCCTTACTAACTTTTTAATAGTGTATCATTACGGAATAAAAATCAGATTCAATTATTTTTACTAATAATTTACAAAGCTCGTTTTTAAATTCAATTATTCCAAACTTACTTTTATTATTATTATAGCTATTTTTCTAATAATAAATAAAAATATATAAAATTGCCTTTAAATTATATTGCACCACTCTCGATTTTTCCATATGTTTACACAAATTGGGTAAAGGTATAATTTAGATAAAATATGCTCACCTGTGGGCTACGTATAAGAGTGAGTGGGTAAACCTTTCAGGAAAAAAATACCCCATAACACCAAGGTGAGTCTCGAACCCCTGATCTCCCGGTTCACCATCAAGCCAGATTAAACAAAACTGCTTTCATATTTAGGATAACCAACAGTGCCGGTATTAATTTAATTAAGAAAAATATATATTAAAATTCTGTATTAAGCTGTTGTATTTAACCAGGAACTTAAAAGCACTGCTTCGGACTGTTTAGTATCCGTACTAATGAAATTCAATTATAGAAAGTGAAATTTTTAAATTAACTTTAGATATGTAAAAGTTGAAGTTTAGCGTTATACTAATTCTTTTGTTGTAATTATTCATCTAAATTAAGATTTATTTGTTTATTATTTGTATTTATTTTATAAGCGTAATTAGATGTATTCAAAATATTATAATTGGAAATTAAACTTTAGCTCGTTATACAGGTTAAAGGAAACAAGATTTCCCTTTTTTTGTATTCTTAACAAAGCTATATATTGATTTGCATCTTAAAAATGGAATGTAGCTGTTACTCCCTCGTTCTTTGGTTCTTTCCCTCTCGACCCGTGATGCTTTGTAGAGGAACAATGAGTCAAGGTATTATAACTATTATTATTATTATTATTAAATTTATATTTGATATTATAGAAATGGTTCTCAAACGTGTGTATATTATTTAACACATTAACTCATGCAACAATATTATATAAATTTGGTAAAACAATAGTAAAGTGTTTAACATTTGTCGGGTAGCTTAATTTATATAATACTAATCGCAACTAAGCGAATGATCTTCTAGGTAAACTTTCTTGGTTCTCCAAATTGCAACGTTTGTAGTAGATTCCAGCGACAGATTAGACATTTTGTGGTTTTTGTGCAAAAATCTAACCCTTTTTTTATTAGGGACCAGAACCACTTACTTATGCCATCTGGAGCCCTGCCATAATAGCGTTCCTACACTTTTACTTATTTATATACTAGCTTTTACCCGTCGCGGCTTCGCCCGCAATAATTGATAAAATATTTTAATTTTTAACTAAAGTGTTTTGGTTATAAATCAAACTTTATTTTTTTCAAATATCTATGCGTTTTTCTCAGTTCTAGCTGTAAATAATTTGGCCGTATTTTAATTTTCACTTTTAAATAATTCATAATAAAAGAAATATATATTATTTAAGTTATCAATTATAAATTTTTTATTTTTTATTTTTACCTTCATAATTAGTAATATAAATAAATAAATGAAATAATATTTTTTTCGAAATATATAGCTAAAAAAATCACATATTTATTATTTATTAGTATGAAACTACGTCACACTAATTATTATTTACTTTAATTACAAAATATTAAATCACAAATTCTTAAATAACATCATTTCAATCACATTATAATCATATATTTATTATTATTTAAAATCAAAGGTTGGGAATAGTCCTATATGTTATTCCATGACATATTCTACCAACGTACAAAGTTTCATTCGAATCCGTTCAGCAGTTTTGGCGTGATTGAGCAACAAACATCCAAACACACAAACTTTCGCATTTATAATATATATATATATGTATATAACACTTTTAAAGTGTTTCTTATCCAAGTTTAATGAAATATGTACTGACAAAATAACTATCGTATTTTACTTATAAATGTTGCACTTTATCTTAAATAACTTGAGGATTAAGAATGATATACTTTTATCACAGCTTCTTACTACCTGTTCAGGTTACACGCATTTCTGATAATAACTGAGTAAGGAAGCATTTTAGAGGTAATCTACCCTTATTTATGAGGAAGGAGAATGGAAAACCATTTAGAAAATAAACACCTACATTAGATCTGACCAAAACTCGAACCCCGATCTCCCTTTTTATCAGGAGTCAAATCTAACACGATAGTAATGCCTTAGACCATTCGGCCAATAAGGTGGCTACTAAGATAAATGCAATGAAAAGAAGGAACCCCCATACATTCTATTTTGTTTCAAATCCGCTACGCTTCGTGCTCGTAGAGAACTTTAATTCCATTTCCCCTCTGTTAACTCTCTTGTGTAAAGCTAGACGCCTATAGGGTTGACTGACTGGCAGGTATACATTCTTTCCAAAAATAGATTCCAAGACAAAGAAAGTAGAGGGTTGGTTTCTTCTTTTTTTCTCGGCTAATGTTTGGAAGGCCGGGTTTGGGTTCTATCTCAAAATTATACATAGATGTAGTAGTTTTCATTCAACTTTCTTTCAGTATGTACACATGTATAATATAGTATATTATTATTTATCAATAGTATATTAGATTTGTATTTCTAATGAAGGTGTATGCCTAAAAGCTTGATATTCTGCATTAATTAATACAATAACTAATTCTAATTGAAAGTTAATCGTTAAAATAAAAGGTCCAATAAAATAAAATGTGGGTAAATCTTTTAAATTGTTTTAATAATAATTCATAATAGACTAAATTAAAACTACTTTGGATAAAAATAATTTATTTTTACATTAACATTAGATACAAGGATTTTACTTATAATAATTTAAAATTAAGAAGGATCGTTTATTGGAACTGCACCAACATTCTTCTGACAATGATGTAAAAAAAAAAAGAAATTTGATAACTATAAAGGTGAAAACCACCCCCCCAATAAGGTTGGCCAGGTATACTCTAATTCCTGTAGAAAGAATAAGTTTAGAAAATACAAATAAATACATAAAAAAATTGTGGACAAAGTTGATGGCATTTTACTTAATTATTATTTTAAAGGTAGACCTATTAATAATATATATCGAAAGTTCAAGATGTAAATCACATTACTTGAGCTATGTATAAATCAATGTAGTTTTACTAACGTTTGTGATAGTCATTTACTCGTCTTACAATCAAAATTATAGTATACTTAACCTAAAGACAATAAAAATATAAATTATATTAAGTAAAATTTTACAATAGACTACTTTACAAAACAATTGTGAACGAGTTAATTTTCCCATGTGTGTTTAATTCCCATAGTATTTACAAAGTCCAGTCATTTAACGTTAGGGAAAGAGCTATAAATAAAACCAATGACAAACTAAACACTTCTATATTTATTTAGGTGAAATGTACCTGTACTTACATATAGAAATAAAAGAATAACATTTAGAAAAAATATCTCTAGAATGACCGGCTGCGAATTAAACCCCGATCTCCCCGTTGCGAATAGGCTAGACTAAATGAGCCTTGCATTTAGTTTACGTACTCACTAGTGCATCCATGAATGATTTTAGTTGAGATTTTTATTCCTATTCTCGAACAATATTTGGTTTTGTGTTTGTGGCGCTATCTTCATACTTTAGTATTCAATAATATAATAATGCTAGCAGTTTGGTCGACTTCACTGGTCCTGGAGTAAAGTCCTCGCCTCAAGACCCGGTGTTCGTGGGTTAAAACCCCGCCGGGGTCAAAGAATTTCTTTCGAGTGATAACAATTCAAAGCATAACTTCTTTTGGAGGGAAAGTAAAGCCATCGGTCCCATGTCGATTGTGGTATGTTAGATAACCCTGTAAGGTTTGTGTAAATACCTTTCCCGGAAAAATTGTTAGGCCCTTTCAATCTCACTCATAGAAATTCTCGTATGCTTGTATAATCATTTGGTGAAGAAAGCGCACATTAAATACAGCAAATAAATAAAACTAGTAGTTGGACCCGTTCCTTACCCACGCAATAAAAATTCAAATAATCCAATTAATACGTTTAACACCAAACCAATTACTGTCATTAATCCGGCCCTGCTACTATCCATCTGTGTTATACACATTTTAAATATAATAACGGAGCAGAGCTAAGGAAAATATATATTAGAGTAAATGTATCCACATTTGCGTGAAGGAAGCGTGGATAAACACTTAGGGAAGAACAGCCTTCGGTCCACGTGGCTGAGATTTGAACCCAGAACTTCCAGCTACGAGCAAACCAAACATGATCCTTAAACTCACCTCGCGCACCCAACGATTAAGATCTATTGAATAATTTTACGATAAAATATTTATTAATGTTGTGATTTATTAAAACATTTTCTTACAAACCTAATAGTTCTAGTTCCTACTTTGCATGAAATAAACTATTAATATTTCTAATGAAAAGTTATAAATGATAAAATATGTGTTTATTATTACTATTATTAAACTATTAGGAGTGAAGATTTATATATTGTTAGCTAATCTAAATACCTGTTTCAAATTCGATATAGATAAAATTTAAATTCTAACACTTACCGAGGAATAGCTATTTCATTTATTTGTTTGGAGTTTTGTACTTTATAGTGTGGTGGTTTTTTGTTTCCCATGGGCACTGTTTTAATTATATTATTATTATTATTATTATTATTATTATTATTATTATTATTATTATTATTATTATTATTATTATTATTATTAGCACCACGTATTACTACCTGTTCGGGTTATACTCACTTACGCTAATGTTCAGTGGTAGGGTGATTGAGAGTTTAACGTGGGATCCGAACCACTGTGTAGGCCTGTCATTCCACGCATTCACAAGTTGTGATTAATTCACGTCTTGCCAGAGGTGAATGAAGAGTTTGGCAATAAGATTAATCTGTGCTGGGACCGAAGATTGAACCCAGGACTTCTAGCACAGAAGTCTCAAACTAGTTAACTTAGTAAAACTTGGTATATTTGTTTGAACCTATCACAAACATATTAACACAAAAAAACTATTCACACATGGACTAAATATATAAAATACTACTACATAAGATGTATTGCATTTTTAGAGTAAACAAACAAAAAAAACATTAAAACTATTCTCACTGAAGAATGTCTATTTGAAAATCAGTTTGGAACCTCAGTTATAACAAACCCTGTCTATTTTAAAACCATTTTGGGACCTCAGTTGCAACACACCCTCATGGAACAGTGAGGAGAGATAGCGGGTCGTTGAGCGGTGGAGGAAATGACTTCTAGAGACACACACAGCAACCAGCCGGTTGACTCAAATTTAAAAACAACGATATTCTCTTTTAAAAAATACAACGCTAGATGTGCTGGTTCAAAAACTGTTCAGGTTAAAAGGTATTCAATTATGGAGGGGGTGAAATAATAATTGTTTACATATTTTCTTAAATTTATTTTTAATTAATAAATATAGTTTTTTAAATCGACACTTGTTCAAATTATTAATTAAAATACATATTTTAATATTTAAAAAAAATCTAAATTATTCAGGAAATAGCCAAAGAGACAATCTTTATTGCAACAGAGACATATATATTTTAATAGGTATTTTGGGCGGAATCATTGAAGAAAAATCATAAAAATTATTTTAAAACGTTGAAGTTCAATATTTTATATCTTTTTAATGGTTGAATTTACAAAAACCAAATAAGTTTTGTTGTAACAAACCACCTTTATTTTAATAGGAGAAAAATTTACAAATCTATTAAATAATAACTACCATCAGATTTAAGGAGGTTAGTAGTACAAGTATTTTAGATATTTGGTGGGAGTTCCCCCTTAAATATTTATGTGAAAACGAGCGTATGGTACCAAACTACAATTTTTTTATTTATAAAACTATTTAAAATATAATCAACTCTGTGTAGATTTTTACAATGTGTTAAATAAGTATAACTTTAATTGTTTATTTTAAATTATTTTGGACTCTATACTAATGATTTATGATAAATTGCTCGAGTAAGGGTACGGCCAGACTGAGCGCGCGAGCGAGCGCGCGAGCGACTAAAATATAAAATAGAACACATTGATTGTAATGGGGGTGGCCACACTGGAGCGAGCGAGCGAGCGCGCGAGCGAGCGCGCGAGCGACTGAGCGCGCGCGCTTGAAAGATAGAACTGGTTCTATTTTTCAAGCGCGCGCGCTCGACCCGGTACAGTCTAGTTTACAGGCGCTAGGCAATATTATTGTATGTTGGTTCATTGAGTGCTGGGGAAACTTCTCATTTTGACATGATATTTGACTTTTTTCTATCAGTGATAGGTTTAACACACTTGCTATTAATGGCCCGGTGACCTGGCGGTCTAGGGGTAAGTGTCAGACTTCTGTGCTGGAGGTCTGGGGCTCAATCCTCGGTCCCGGCACAGATTTATCTGATTACCAAACCCTTCCTTCACCTCTGGCAAGACATCTTGTGAATGTGGGGAATGCCAGGCCTCCACCGTAGTTCGAATTCCACGTTAAACTGTAGGTCCTTCATTTCATCTCACAATCACCCTACCATTACACATTAGCGTAAGTGCATATAACCCGAACGGGAAGTAAGATGCGGTGCTAATAATAATAATAATAATAATAATAATAATAATAATAATAATAATAATGGCCTAATTTAATTGGTAAGACCATAAATAATATAATGTATATATGTAAACCCGATATGTTAAAATACTTCAATATTATAATCAAAGTAGGCCTTTACAAATAAGAATCACCATTAGTTTGGAGAGAGTATGAAAAAACCACAACAATAAATAAGTTTTAAAAATCACCTTCAGTTCACTGGGCCAAGATTCGAACCTTTGCCTCCTAGTCAAAAGTTATCGAGTGCAACGCACCATTCTGCCACTGGTGCGGCAAATCTGATTTTAAAACACTTCAGTACAGTACCATACGCATTTCTCAATTTATTAATTGGATGCACTTCTACTTTTTTCTTTTTTATAAATACACAATATTTTCTGTAAGAATTTTCGAGGATCAGAGATGTACTAAGTGTGTTTGACAGAGACATCTTCTCTAACTAGGGGGGAGGGGGGGCGGTGACCTAGTGGTCTAGGGGTAAGGTGTCAGACTTCTGTGCTGGCAGCCGGGGTTCAATCCTCGGTCCCGGCACAGATTTATCTTATTTCCAAACCCTTCCTTCACCTCTGACACGACATCTTGTGAATGTAGGGAATGCCAGGCCACCACCGTGGTTCGGATTCCACGTTAAACTGTAGGTCCTTCATTTCATCTCACAATAACCCTACCATTACGCATTAGCGTAAGTGCGTATAACCCGAACGGGTAGTAAGACGCGGTGCTAATAATAATCTAACTAGGGTCCGCTAATTACGCGCTCGCTCGCTCGCGCGCTTGGCAGTCTGGCCGAACCCTAATACACACATATCTACTAATGTGCTAAATAGGAAAGCTATTACGTATATGAATATAAGCTTGCCAATTAGTTAAATACTTCCTTTTAGACCACGCGTCATCACCGTATAATTTAATTAATTAATACTTATTGGCGTCATTGAAAATATTCTCACTTAAAAAAAATTCTTTTCAATCCTTTCTAGGTTACTTTTCATTTAAAAAACTAAGCAAAGTAATTAATTGCAAAGGAATCGTGAAACATTATACTGAGAGTATTCTCCTTTTGTAAATATTTTTTTTCCATTAATATTGTTAAATCATTTTCAAGTCGTTGAATAACATTATTTCTTTAAAAAAATATTTAATGTTTCCCCAATATTTTAAATTTATGGATTGGGATTATTGTCTTCAAAAATTGTAATAATGTAGTATTATATTAAATTATAATTTTTTTAAAAGAAAAGTAAATATATAGATAAAAAGGCTGAACTTATTTTGTATTTTGTTTTATTTTCAAACTAACTAAAATGTGTATCGTTAAAAATTCACCTACCCAGATTCATTCATTCAAAATATCACTATTGTATGTATTGTGAGAGGTGAAAGTAAGTTAATGTTGAGTTTGTGTGTAATGAAACATTATTTAATTCAGTCACCATCCGATTAAGATAGGAAGGAACTGTTTTAACAGGATAAAAGCTACTAAAATAAGGTTTGTATATTATTATACTACTATAAAGCCACATGGCTGACTCACTCGCCAACGGGAAAATTCCAAAAAGCTAAAAAAAATATTCTTTAACCCCTGAAAAAAATTCAAATGGTGGAGGAACTTTAAAGTCAGTGCGGATCTTTCTTTGGCGGTCTCTTGTGGCTAAACGTTAAGACCTATCAAAAAACGGCTCTGGAACTACATTAGCTTACATCAAATTACAAAGACCCCGCGAGTCTCTACCTAAGGTCACGTGATCTTTAACTGCCACTCTTGATAGATTATATCAGTAAATATTAAATGATACTAATAATAAAGTAAAATATGTTCAATGTTTTCCACGAAAAAGTATGTTTGTATCTTCTAAAAACCTCTTCCTACCAGAATTATACTATTCCTTAATTCATAAACTTTTAAAAATATAACACTATTGAGTTATAGTTCTATTTTTTTACTAATACACCTTGTCTAAAATCTTTGCGACGAAAAATGGATACCCTTTAAATAATTTCACTCATAATTCCATATTTTATTATTATCTATTTTATTTTTATCATTCTTCAATTTCTTTAGTTTCAATATATTTTTTACATTTATCAGTGGACGTGTGGTCTAAGGTGTTACTCTCGTGTTAGACTAGAATGCTGATGACATGTAAATTGAGGCTCTAACCCAGTCGGGTGCACTGAGGGTGGTTTTCCACTCTACCTTTACGTAAATGCGAGTATTCTTTCTCCATATTCAACCTTACTCATCCCTAGCTCACTAACGTAATTAGTACGTATACACATAAACATTATAGGTAGTGAGAAGTGGTGCAATATATAGGACATATTATATATAGCATATATAGGCCTGTATATTGCACCACTCATATATAAACGCGGGGTAGCGAAATGGGAACATCCTGTACAGTTTTTAATGAACACATTATTTATTACCGACGATGACAATGTCCATACCAGAATAATGTGAATACATTTTAAAGGAGACGTTTGAAATGGCATCCCTCGGCATCGATGCAGGTATGACAGCGTCGCAGGAGGTTCTGTCACATCCGTTCTAAGATCCTTGTCGACCCTCTGATGACATCACAACCAGCAAGGATTTGTTCCAGCAGGTCTTCTTCATCAAGTAGTGGTGTCTCGTAGACAAGACTGTTAAGATAACCCCACAGTAAAAACTCAATCCGGGTGATATTTGGTGAACGCGCTGGCCTCACCACCAGTCTTGTAGAGGGTGTTCTCATTCCGCTTCCCTGCGTTTTTCACCTATAACTTTTGACTGAAACCTTTCCGGTCCACCATTCCCTTTTTTATTTTGCTTCTATTGTACTCCTCCATTTTGACTCAAAGTTTGACTTATCATTTCAAAAACATCCTGTATATATTTAATAATATTTGTATCTAGTTTTAAGTCTATCAAAGTGTTTATGACATCCACGGCTAATTTTTTGTCGAAGCGTCTTCAAGACCAAAATATAATTACAATAATAATATGTCGATACTCCCCAACCCTTGGGCCGATGTGTCAGGATGGCTAATTGGGGTGGATGGATGTTGGCAAATAACTGTGGGACTAATTTGGCTCTTGTTTGTTGAAATAGTTTAAATGCCATGCGAGTGTATACATTTTATGTATAAATTAAATATAGTTGAGAAATTACACCTGGACTAGGGAATCGAACTTGAGTCTTTAGACTTAACACACCAATGGTTCCGGTTTCGAATCACGTATTCAAGTGTTAGTTTTCAACTATATTTAATTTAATAGAAAGATGTATCCAAACACAGCGATACGGCTGTATCCGCAACATAAGGTTGTTTCAAACTTCATATATTATTTCTACTTTACGCTATTTTTCTTTTCTAATCCTTCAACAATATTTGAATGAATGTCCTTAAGTTTGTTTTAACTCCTAATGATGCAAAATCCTCTCGGGAAATTTAACAAACTGTGTACCGTACGTTAAAAAGGAAGGAAAGTAGGAAATAAGTCGAAAGGAAACTCAAAAATTGAAATAAAAATGAGAAAAAAAGTCGAGATAGCACACACACATACATATATATATAAAGAAATCCCTCGACTCACAGTTATAACATTTCTAGAAACTCTGGGACCATTAAATAAATTTTCCCCATGGAACAACGCGTGGTAAATCCCTTGGGAGAAAGTGGGATGGGTGAAGGGGAACAAAAAACAAAACAAACTAGTTGTTGCGGTGCCCGAAGCCGGCTAAACTTGGAACACTTCAGGTCATGTCACGGTGGCCGACTGGAAGCTCTGGTTTACCTCAAATGTGTGACCAACTAACTAACCGTTCGGGACGAGTCAAAGTTTTCTAGGGAAAATAGATTTTACTTTGGCGTAATACGTTTCCAACTAGTGTTATCAGAAGCTTAGTTCCAGCTACTTATTTTGGTTATTTTGGTTAAAACTTAGATAAAACCTCAAGATTGCTATACCCAGGATATAAATTTAAAAATATAATGAATTAAATAGATTATAAAATTTTGTTAAAACTTAGATAAAACCTCAAGATTGCTATACCCAGGATATAAATTTAAAAATATAATGAATTAAATAGATTATAAAATTTTGTTAAAACTTAGATAAAACCTCAAGATTGCTATACCCAGGATATAAATTTAAAAATATAATGAATTAAATAGATTATAAATAGATTATAAAATTTGGTTTAATCTTAGATAAAACCTCAAGATTGCTATACCCAGGATATAAATTTAAAAATATAATGAATTAAATAGATTATAAAATTTGGTTAAAACTTAGATAAAACCTCAGGATTGTTATACCCAGGATATAAATTAAAAAATATAATTAATAAAATATATTATAAAAAATGGTGGTTAAAATTGAATGGCTTTAATGTTCAAACACCTGGTTAAATTGTGCTTAGAGCGCACAATACATTGTCATACATAAAGTTATTTGCATACATTGCAATAACAGCATCAACAAAATTGAAAAACAATACATGTGTTGACGCCACGTCTAAAAATACACAAACAACATATTAAAATATAATTACAATATTGGACAATAAATTAAGGATTAAAACCAAGTTTTAATTCATCACTGATGTTAAATTGTTAAATCATTTTAGAAATTGTAGGTTATAGTATTTCCCAAATTGGTAAAAGGGTTAATTGAGTGTTCTAGTTACAACAATTGAAAACCAATATTTTAAGTATAGGTTGAGTATCAAATCCAAGTCTTATTTTGTTTCAGTCCCGTTACTCTTTTGTTTATAATCAGCGATTAGAAGAATGCTGATTCAAATCCTGCCGACATGTTTCGGTATACTTGATACCATATTCATGGCCACTGTAAAATTAAATTAAAGAACTATGACGATTTTTTTTAAAATTTAACATAAGTGTAAAAATCAGATAACTATCGTATAATATTGAATTTTAAATACAATATGATAAACACCAAAGTCGTTGAGCGAGACACAAAGTGTTGTATGCGACCACACCACACCAGGGTGTGGTTGGAACAAACGGGTTGATGGTAAAAACAAAAGACTGATGAAATAGCGGTATAGCAGCGTAGAGTTAATATGAGCACGGTGTTAACTGTTGGTAGGGAAACGACTAATGAAACGAGGAATGTATAATGATCAGTAATAGCAAGGATGAATAGATATTTCGGAAATATAAAAAAGTGATGGAATAGGAAACTAATCTTCTAGACTCCGGCTCGGACAGGTCATTATCTACGTTGGAAGGTAGAGCAGGATAATCAAGCTTTTAGGATTTTGATGTTTTTAGATAAATGTGTTAATGCGTTCACAAGAACTTGGTTATGTGGTTGTAATTGTTCATTGATGATTTATTTATTTTGGAATAAAGCTGCTTGTATGAAAAAATTTTCAGCTGTATTTAGTTTAGTACCTTTGTGAGATATGTGAAGGGGTTCCATACATTGATCTATTTGTTTGGGTTGATGGTTAAAGTTTGTTAGATGGTCTGCAAATTTAGATTTTGTCCTGTTATGTATGAAGTCAGAAATATGTTCTTTAAAACGGACCCTAAAATTTCAACCTGTTCAGAATGTTTTCTAATATGTCCAGCTACTTAGCTATGGGTGGGTGATGACTTCTAACTACTGAATAGGTTATTGGTACTATCCCTGATAAACTGGGTGTGACCTCTTTGGGTCACGTGTTAAAACGCAGTGGACTTGATTCAAGCAGTGAAGCAGAAGCTCCACATAAGTGTAGTCCCAGGAATAAATAGCCTCCCCTTTCTTTGAGTTCCTCTAATAGTTAGCCAATCCTAACTTAGCCGATTGAGATGATAATTAATGTGTTAGATGTCTCAATGCTAATTCATTGCTCTTGACATTTTGGTGACTTAGTGCATCGGCTAACGTTTTGTAAACCCTGAATATTTTAAGTTTTAATAACAGTAAATGCAGTTGATTTTAATGTGGATATTAAAACAAGTTTTACTTAAGGGCACCACAAACTTTGAGGGAAATATCTTCATGCTATAGCATTTCTTATAGGAAGGTATCTATCAAGCTTCAAAATCACTCATTCAATCCTCATTAATCTTTAAAAATCCATATTATTATTCCTTTTCTTTCACTACTTCTCACTACTTACATATAATGTAATACACTATAGTAACTTAAATAATATTATGGTAGGAATAGGGGAGGTAGAATTTTTGAGGAGAGAGAATAAAAATATATTTAGGGAAAAATCACCCTAGTCGACTCAGCCATCAATGGTAAGCCAAAGTATAGTATTAGCTTCACGTTTATACAAGCGCGGCTGTGACCTTCTTAATTGTTTGGGGTAGACTGGATCTATGTTTGTAACCATTTTATTAGATATTAGAGCTACGACATCCCAAGCTGAACATTAATTAACATGAGCTAACTTACTATTTTCATGCAGTGTTTTAACCTCTCAGTCAATTTTAATCCAGTTTACTAAAATATTGATGGCCCCATGCCCATCAGTCAAGTGTTGTTTTAGGTCGTTTTCATGACCCTTCAATTTGCATGTCTATTTTGGCTTAAACGTAGCACCTTCCCAAATATATATATACATATGAAAAATCCCTCGCTCACCTAACTAAATGGATACTGTATTAGGACACCACCCCTGAAATCGCACTTGACAAAGTAAATTGTAATGATAAGAAAATTTCCCTATTCACTTTACCGATAGATAGTCGTTTAACAAGGATACTCGTCTCCCTAGAATATTTGGGAATAAATAGGCATTACATATTAAGAGTACTTTAAGTATTAAACATTAAAAAAATTTGGCCTAACAAAATTTACCCTCCTGAATAGAATATAGCATGTTAGAGGGAAAAAAATATTTGCATGATCCATACTATGGTATTATTCTCATGACGATCTGTTATGTTCCCTACCTGAGAGGCTACGGAATTATTCAAAACACTAAAATCAAGATGGATTAAATTTAAAGAGTTTAATAAAAGCATATTATAAAAATTTGGTGAACAAGTTTGTTATTTTACAAAATAAAATAATTTTCTGGAAAACCAAATGGAATTTATAAATCTATTTTTTTAACAGCGTTAAGAGAAAATGTTCATTCCTGGAAATTATTTGTTAATACTTACATTATTGTAGTTTACTAGGACGTACTGATTTGTGATTTGTTGACATCTTAAACCAAGTTGATTTTGACCTCACCCATTACGTTAAGATTATATCCAGTAGCCATTGCATTCAAGGTCAAATGAAAAACAAGACTTTATTCATGTGAGAATTCAAAAATCATCTATACTTTTAAACTAAGTGGGATTATGCCTCACTTTTGAATAATTTTTATAGTATTGAAAGTAATTAGTATTTTTTTTAAATAAGAATAACATTTTTGTCAAAACCATGGTAAAAACCATCAAATCAAAAATAAAATAATTGAAATTATTAAAACGGAAATATTGGTATGAACTCCGTTTCATTCAAAATATCTTCTTATGTAATTATTGATTACATTCTTCTCTTGGATGGGCTCTATTTACTGCCGAGTCGAATGCGATGTCTTGGCTCAACTGCTTTGATAAGAATCCATTTATACTTGGATAACATCTCAATCGCTGCTCGATTACCCGGTCCCAGATGCTCAGACTGAATCACACGACTATTGGCTCAAGATGTTTTACGCTAATATGGACGTTGACCGTCGGTTCAAGTTCTCATTAACATTCAAATTAAAGATGTATTTAAAAATTGGTAATTTTTGAAAGTTTGACCTGGCATTACCGTTTTTATCCCTCCCTAAAACCAAAACTAATATTAAAGAATATAAAATAACCTACAAAAGTAGCACTGGAATAAATAATACAGTTGATTCTAGAAGCGTCACAATAATATATCGATAAGGCTCTTTTGCCTGTAAAAAAATAAAGCTGGTTTAAATTTATAAAACATATAAAGCACGCATGCACTTTTTATAACAAATTGAGAGTACATAGTACTGTTTAACTATTTACACCTTGCTTTATTCCATCTACATACACTCGGCTTAAATATAACGTTTAAAAATCCGTTTGGTGATAATGAGCTAGAAGTATTGACGTGCTATCAAACCCCAAAATAATCTTAAAATACAATTTTAAAATATCACTAAGCCACGGTCATTGGACACAATAATATTGTTATTTTGGTGTCAATGTTATACCACAGAAATATCAATTCTTATTCTTGTGCTTGGGTCATTCATTATTAATATTTTAAGACCGAGTCTGTGATGGACGTAATATTTATAGATAATTGTTGTCCAATATTCGAATAAATGTGGTGTGCAAATGATAAGCTATTATTTAAATGTTTGTTAACAGCCTAATGAACTAATATTATATTTGAGTGTGTAACTCTGTATTTAGTTTTTAAAACTTCAGCATTAATGATTCTATCTTCTAGTTTCGATACTGATAATTACCTAAGTTTAAAGATGATTTGATTAAATTTACCTGTTTGGCCCATACATCTAGGAGGAGTTTGGTTTAAATTATACACCTATGAGGAGGATCTTGGTTTGGACTGTACATCTATGAGGAGGAGCTTGGTTTGAACTGTACATCTAAGAGGAGGAGCTTGGTTTGGACTGTACATCTATAAGGAGGAGCTTGGTTTGGACTGTACATCTAAGAGGAGGAATTTGGTTTAAACTGTACATATAGGAGGAGTTTGGTTTAAATTATACACCTATGAGGAGGATCTTGGTTTGGACTGTACATCTATGAGGAGGAGCTTGGTTTGAACTGTACATCTAAGAGGAGGAGCTTGGTTTGGACTGTACATCTATAAGGAGGAGCTTGGTTTGGACTGTACATCTAAGAGGAGGAATTTGGTTTAAAACTGTACATATAGGAGGAGTTTGGTTTAAATTATACACCTATGAGGAGGATCTTGGTTTGGACTGTACATCTATGAGGAGGAGCTTGGTTTGAACTGTACATCTAAGAGGAGGAGCTTGGTTTGGACTGTACATCTATAAGGAGGAGCTTGGTTTGGACTGTACATCTAAGAGGAGGAATTTGGTTTAAACTGTACATATAGGAGGAGTTTGGTTTAAACTGTTATTCTATAATTCAAGTAAACCATTGAGTAAACCAATACTATTATTAACACATATCTAATTTTGATTAGAACAAATACAATTAATTTAATAGTTTGATCTAAAATCCATAATTAGCTTCTTTATAACATCCCTCTTTAAAATGCAGTCATTATTCAATACGGTTATTGTATTTTTTTTCTGTATCTTAATTATCTAAATGGTGACTTCCCCCTCTAAATAAAGATTGCGTTCGTTAATTTAGACACTTGTCAATATTCTGACAAAACAAAACTACCACAACACGAGCGTCGTTAGTGGGGCTACAGCGTTTATCCTAATAATCTGTGTTCTTTCGAAAAATGAAAAACCCGCCCTTGTGGTGGATATTTCTTATTCATATGACATAGAAATAATTCCGCTATCATAATAATTTGATAAAAATAGGTTCTTTCTGTCTCCCCTTCCAATTTACCCCCAATAATTAATAGCTATAAAGGTATTCATTTTACAAATTATTACAATACAATTCTTTATTTTTTTATCTATATTAACATTTTATTTAACTGTACAGTTTATAATTTGTATTAAAATGGCGTAACTCCCGACACCAGTAATTATATATCAATATTTTAAGCCTATAAAAGATTCAAATGCTTCCATAGATTTTTATTTTTTATATTTTTCACAATAAACCACATATACTATAGACTATGTTTATAAAGAACAAATAAAAACATAAAATATCCCATCAAATTGGTGCAGAAAGTATTGTCCTAATTAATAGAAATAATATTGTACCCTCCGTTTACCCTGAAAGGTAACCTGCAGTATCAGTAGCATTAAGGCCTTAATTTATAAGCTGCACCATAATGGAATCCATTAATGTAAACTTGCTCCATTTCACAGTAAATAGAGTAAACATTATATAGCCGAAATTCATAACGATACACATTATAATATCACGTGACTGCTAATTAGTAATCATTATTCGTTGTCATTTGCTGAATATATTCAATAATTGAAATACAATACACTATCATAAATACAATACAATACAATCATTTTGAAATAATTTTATAAAATATTTATGTGGTAATGAATTATGAAAAATATTTTCAACCAGTTAATAAAAAAAAGTATACGTATTACTCGGTCAGCGAGAACTTATCAATAACTATCAGGACACGTAGCTTAAAATACAATGGTCAGTGTAGATTTCTGGAACTACTTCTCTATTTTGTATAAGATTATACTCCCTTTCACCCCTAACTTACAAACACCCTTTGACATGGAATAAGAAAGAGGGGAAAGAAAACTACAAAACTTCTTATCTCAAGGTAAAGTTTACTGCTTGTTCTCAAATATCTTAAAATTGTATGTTGTGAACCTATCAAAATATTACTGTTTTATAATCAAGCCTAGTCTTATATCACCGCAAATATGCCTAAAATGTAGTTGCAATTAAACTAACGTCACTTTTTTTACATATTTTTTTATATTAGTAAAATTAAAACTATAGGGAACTGCTGGAATCTTCTTATTTTATTTTGCATGAACCATATTGTCAAATAACGCATCGCAGAATATATTGTGTTAGAGTTAAACATCTGAGCGGTAATTTCTTACTTATTGAGATGACCCCTTTTACTTAAAAAAAAGCTACAACATTAAAACGTTTTATAATACCTTAATTACTGGGGTGTGTCTTTAAGTTAACTCGTGAATAACGTTCTACACTGTTTGTTCGCGTTCATCTGACCTACATTACTGAAAGTCAACTAAAACAAATGGTCAATAGTCCAAATCTTATATTCTCTACAAGATTCTCTCTCATGAGGTAAAAATCAATTTTTCATTCCATTTTTTCCCCCACCGTTCCTCCTCCCCTTTTTGCTAGTGTTTCCTGACGCTTTGTCATTTCCGCCTCCTACCTAACCCGTCTATCCTAACAGCCATCGCGAGCAAATCTTATTTCCTCAATTTCATCTCACATTTAGCAGAGTACATCGTAAAGGGATTCCTCCTTCCTTAGAATATCTCATCTAATATATGTCCGTCATCTTGAATTTACCGAATGCTATAAAATTTAGAAGTGTCAACTCACGTTTAATAAATACATTTCAAAATGGTATTTATAGTTATTATATAACTATAACATATACCTTTTTTAGAGTAAGTAGTCGTCTTTAATAACGAGCGTTATTAATACTAGTTTCGGTGTTTTATTTATTTATAGGCTTAATTAATGAAGTATATATATTTTTAAACATCAACAGAAAACATCCCGTCTTTAAAACCGACTGGCTAATTTTAACTATACTAATGGTATAGGGATGACTAAGGTATACTAAAGAAGAAATTCATAAAATACATAATTATTTGTAGTAAGGAACAATATGTATTCTATTAGATAAGGATAGATGTCAAATTAAAAGATATGAAAAAGATAGAAATTAAATTACTAAAACAAAATTATATTGACAATACAAATTAAGTGTATTATTTATGAAGAGTCAATGGACTGAGTGGCAGAGTTGTTTACAACAGAAAATCAATTACAATCAACAACTGTGAGTGAAAGCAAATTATGTCATGAGAAAAAAAGTTTTTAATTAGGTTAAGAGTAATAAATTAAACCGTTAAAAACACATTAAAAATGTGAGTCGAAAAAGTACATGTACATAAAACAATAAAACATATTAAAATACATGTGTTATAGACAATTAGTTAAAATAAAACAGGGTGTATAATATTGATAAACAAGATAAAATTATGGTTAGAAATAGAGTCAAGGCTTTGCATAAAAGTTTTTAGTTGGTTTGTTATAATGTTGTTTAAATGTAATTACATAAAATCCTGAATAGAATAATTTTTAAAAATCTTTTTTATAACAAACCAACTAAATACTTTTATGCAAAGCCTTGACTCTATTTCTAACCATAATTTTATCTTGTTTATCAATATTATACACCCTGTTTTATTTTAACTAATTGTCTATAACACATGTATTTTAATATGTTTTATTGTTTTATGTACATGTACTTTTTCGACTCACATTTTTAATGTGTTTTTAACGGTTTAATTTATTACTCTTAACCTAATTAAAAACTTTTTTCTCATGACATAATTTGCTTTCACTCACAGTTGTTGATTGTAATTGATTTTCTGTTGTAAACAACTCTGCCACTCAGTCCATTGACTCTTCATAAATAATACACTTAATTTGTATTGTCAGTATAATTTGTTTAGTAATTTAATTTCTATCTTTTTCATATCTTTTAATTTGACATCTAGCCTTATCTAATAGAATAAAGAAGAAATGTAGACTAATTTTTGGAAATGAGACTGGGAAACCATTTAGTAAAAACATCCTTAGCACACTCTACCGAGATTCAAACGCTGATCATCTAGTCATCGGCAAATCAGTTCATTCCGAGTGACTCTCTAAAAAATGTGACCACTGAAGGATGTAATATATTTGAATTAATATTCGGTTTGATTTGCACTCAACTCAAACATATTATTGACGATTATTCCTGTGAACCGGACATTTGTTCAGCGTGTCAAAGTTTTCCCACTGATAAATCTAGTTTCGTGCCAATCCAAGAACCACCCACAGCTTGCTATTTGGTGGCAAGCGTCAATAATGAACGTGTGAGGGTGTCCATTAGCTAATAGTTTTATCAGATATCCATACAAAGTGTGGTCCGCAGGTTCCCAGGAAGTTTAGCAAAAATAATGAATTAAAGAGTTTTGATCACATACAATGTAAAATGACAGAAAATTAAATATTAAATATCCATAATATGCTGTATTTCTTTTCGCGGTGGACACAATTTAAATAGAAACGGAATCTTAAGTCAAAAAATCCGAGAAATTATTTATAAAAAAAAATTATGAATTTTTAAAAATAATGTTTGTATTATATTTGGTAAGGAGTAATAATTGACAAAATTATATCCTCTTTGTTTTTATTCTTTTCGTATTATTTGATAGTTGCTTAGTCTTATCTGACATGTATCGGGGTTGTTACTATCAACTAAAGAGGAAGGGAATAAAAATAAATAAGATATAATTTTTTCAAACACTATGAGGTTTAGAATGTTAAAAATAATCAAACTTCTATTACTTACTAATTCAATGTTATATATGTTTTAACATTTATTTTAATACATTAATTTTATTTTTTTAATTTACTTACTTACTCTATTGTATTAGAAATTCTAAAGTTCATTGCCATACTTACAAAAGTACGTGACCTAACCCTATCTTGAACTAGTTCTATACAGTCCACCTCATTAGACCCTATCTCTTTCATGTCCATTATAGTTGAATCTCTCCTTCTGCGTCTAGGTTTTTTCAATGGTTTCTTCTCATTGGGTTTGCCAGTCAGTAGCCCGGACAAGGTCCTAGAATCTCCCATTCGTGCTGCATGTCCCGCCCACAGTAATCTACGAGACTTGATTACCCTAACAATGTCTTGTGATTATGAGTACAAAGTATTTAACTAATCATTATGTAACCTCCTCCACTCCTCAGTAGCCTTATCCCTTTTTGGACCAAAGGACCTTATTTTCGAGCACCCTTAAATTAAATTTCTTAAAAATAAGTTTTTTTTTCTGCATAATTTGCAACCCCCACCCGTTTCCCTTACTCCCAGGTCTCGATGGTCATCCAGTATTCATAACTTCCATTTGGTGGTCCTGCTTCACCAAGGCTTTCAGAAACACTATGGTAGGCGCAAATTAGACTAAAAAAATGGTGATTAAGATAAATGATTTATCTTACAGGTAAAAAAACTATTATGCTCGCCAAAAAAATCGAGCTCGAGATATTGGTGAATCTTGACGTTTCATGAACCCCCGAGTCCGTCTGTCTGTCTGTCTGTACCTCCAATTAGAGCCTAAACTATTTTACCGATCAGGCTAAAACTTGGTATCTAGGGTTTTCATAGGGTTGCCCCGAGGGTTTTTGGAATTGGATATCTAATCCTAAAATCAAGGGTAGTTTACTGAAGGGCAAAACAAGAAAAAGTCAATTGTTTCAAAATTGACTCTAACGATTTTGATTAAATTTAATTTCTAAACATTTATAAATATTCCAAACAAAATGGCTTCTCTCAATATTTCAGCAAAATGACTTTAAGGGCTCCAATCTGATGCATAAATTATCTTTTTTTATAATATCTCCTAAACTATTTGAGATATTAAATTAACTATCGTTACAAATATGTAGGCCTCTTTATAATACAAATATTTTATGAAAAGCCTATTTTTATAAACCAATAACTTTCAAGCTATATGTAAATATATATATTTTTTAACTTTTTGAACACAAAAGGTAAAAGTATTGCAACCGCAAAAGAAAATCTAACCTGAAATGTTGATGGATGTCAACGTCTCAAGACACCTCAAACCCTGAAAAGTGGTGTCTGTGTGTTTGTTTAAAATTAAAATTAAGAGTAGTCTAAGAAAGGGCGAAAAGAGAAAAAATCGATTTTCTCAAAATCGGCTCTAGCAATTTTGATTAAATTTCGTATCTATGTGTTGATTAAGATTATAAATAATCTGGCTATTTCCATTTACCGATGAAAATGAATTTTAGGATGCCTTACAGAAGCTGAAATTTCCGTATCTCCGCAACTATTTGAGATACTAAATAACTTATCCTTTCAAAATTGTAGTACTATTAAAAATATGAAACTTTTACATGAAATAAATTTTTATAAAACCAAAGGTTTCTGAGATATAGGCAAATATATTAATACAATGTTGTGATATTTAGTTGTGAGGAGATACTACTTAAGTTTTAACGTAATAATTATCCAATTTTAGAGAGTAATTATATATAAGTCTCTCAAAAATTTTGTTATTTTTCCTTAAACCCCTTAGGAAAATGTTTGTAGAACAATGATATATCTCCATTTTATACTCAATAGTCAATATTTACATTTTTTATTGGCAAAAATTTATGAGGAATTCAATAGCAATGCCATGGCATGAAGATTTTCAACACCTAATAAAATGTCGGGGAGGAGGCAAAGTGATAGACAACCAAGCGATCGACACGAGAGGACCAACTGCTCAACAAACTTTGATATCATCCAGTTAAGAGTGGGCTAAGTGACAAAACAGTTAATTCAATAAATAATTTTTTCCACCAACCCGTCAGCCTAACCTCACACTTCTTGACATATTTTTGTAGGGTTTGCTAAAGTAAAAATGTAGGTGAGAATAACTCGAACTAATGATGACCTTATAAAAGAATATCATGAATTGAACAGTCGCATTAATTCTGCAACGCTGGCTGCAACATTAAAGAACACTGAGCGCTGGTTCACTCGTATGAACTATCTTATTTTTATATTAATATATTAGAGGTCAGGAGGGTATAATTTAGAGAAAATATACCCGTTTTTCCATGAATAAAGATATGAAAACCATTGAGTAAAAATTCCCTAGTGGCCTTTATTAAAACTTGAAATTTGACAACAGTTTTAAAATAGTATGTAAAATTAGTAACCAGCAATAAGCGACAGTAAAAAGGGTTTTTAATATTTTTCAAACAGATAATATTACTATCTATCCTGTATATCTAGTGCTACATATTTTTAATTTTTAGCACCACGTTAAACCTACTAGAGAGTTACTACTCGTTCGCGTTATACGCCTATATACTAACTTCGCTAATGTAATTAGGAGGATGAGTAAGGTTGAATTTAGAGGAACTGCACCAGATTTTTATGAAGTGAGAGTGGAAAACCATTTATGAAAATCCACCTTCAATCAACCAACTGGGATCGAACCCCGATGAATGATCTCGATGTTTAAGGTGTCGGGTGGAGAATGATGCATATTTATTTAATACCATTTCAGAATATTTTGAGGGATGGGTGGTAAGCAGGTAGGACATATCATTTAGGTACAAGATCTAAGCCATCAGGTATCAAGAAGTGGGTGGTAAGATGATGGATACATCGTTTAAGGCACACTATCTAAGCTGTCAAGTTTTAAGAACTGGCTGGTAGGCAGGGTGGGTGGTAAGAGGATGGATGGGATCAACACGGTCCTGATCGAGCCAGACTACCTCTTGCTCAGGATGGGTACAGGAAGTCGTATGGCTGGAAGGAGGTAAGAGCACAGGATGGGAATGGAAGTTGTGCAGATCAAGGCTGGGGGTAGGAGACTGGGAGGAGGGGAGAGGAGCGATTGGCGGGCATGATAAGAGAAAGGGATGAAGGCTTTGAGGAGAGTACGGGACGGAGGCTGTAATCTAGACTCAAGGGAGGAGGGGGCTGCAAGGAGCAGAATGACAAATACAGGGACATAAGGTACTCTTGTGTAATTAAGAGCCTGTTAAGGTTAGGTTAGGTTAGGTTAGAGGAGAAAGTGATCCACTCCATTCAATGTGGTGGATCAATATTATTATTATTAGCACCGAGTTTTACTACCCTTTCGGGTTGTACGCACTTACGCTAATGTGAAATGGTAGGGTGATTGTGAAATTAAATGGAGGACCTACAGCTTAACGGGAGATCCGAACCACGGTGGAAGCCTGGCACTCCACACATTCACAATTTGTGATTAATACACGTCTTGTCAGAGGTGAAGGAAGGGTTTGGCAATCAGATAAATCTGTGCCGGGACCAAAGATTGAGCCCCGGACCCCAGCATATAAGTTTAACACCTTACCCCAAGACCACCAGGTCACCTGATAAATGTTAACCTTATGGGAGAAAGTGGTCCAGAACTGTAATTCCAACCACTACTACCATGTTATAACTTTGTTAGTTTTTAAATAACCTGTCTGTCACTTGAGCCACTCTTAACTGGATTTATCTTGATGTTTGTCGAGTAATTGGTTATCTTATCGGTCGCTTGGCTATCACTTTGTCCTCTTATATGGGAGCTTGTCTATCACATGGTGCAGCTCGTGTCGATCACTTGGTCCATGTCGTTTCCGCGTGTCTAGCTCGTGTCGGCCACTTGACCCACCCAGCCTTCCAAATATTTTTTTATAGCTTGTCGAGCAGTTTGTTGTCTAGCAGTTTGTATGGTGCCAAAATGTCGAAGATGTTAACCAGAAGTCGAAATTTTAATACTAAGTGTTGACCCTTGTGAACCCAATATTGATCTTTTTTATCGGTCCAAACGTACAAACGAGGACATTAATTCGTTAAAAATAAAATTATAAAATTTAAATCCGGGACTCAAAAAATGTTTTACATAGGTGCAATATACGCTTGGGTTTGCTATTGTATATTATTTCTTTTCACATATATAACGAGTTTTGAGTAAATATCTTTATTTTTAAACAATAGAGAAAAGGTCCTTGCTGGGTTTCGTACCATTTATTTTTACATATAGTTGTCAATGAATCTTTCCCTTTTTATTATTTTTTTATTTTTTCGAACATTCATTTTGTGATTTTTGTTTATCTCTCATCGACCGTTTGGCTAGCTCCACCCAAATCTAGCAAACACCGTCATAATAGTGATGTTATATTTGAGGTATTTCTGTTGACTATTTGGCTTTCAGGCATCACATTCCGTAAGAGTTTGTCTTCTCTGAACCCGCTCAAGGCTACACATGCTCGAGGCTCTGCGATTTGTGAATGTAAGAGGAGGTAGTAGGAAAAAAGAGTTTTCTGACGACCATTGGAGTCTCTAATATAAATCAGCAACTTTTTATTACATATCTTCACCATCAAGGCACCAGCTCAGATTTAAATTGTTTCAACTTGTAATCAACCAGTACAAATTGGGCGGCAGGAAACGATGCGACTGCGCCGAAATTGGATTGCACTGCTCAACCAGGTGCTCTTACTGAATGGGCAAGGGTGCTTAAATTTAGCTAGCGAAGAAGTATCAGTTGAAACTTAATTGAAGACAACCTCACTAACAAATAAAACTGTAGAGAATTTGAGCGAAATAGTTCTAAAGGTGAAAACACTATAAAAAACCGGGCCAAACTCTATTTCATGAGTGGCTTGAGAACAACCTTAAATTAAAGAATGCATGTTTGCAGCTTATTGATCTTGTAGAAGATTACGCTCTACAATCTTACCTCCAATCAGTGTTTTGTAAAACCAGCCAGTTTTGAAATATTCGGGGTGGAAAACCACGTTAGAGTAATTTCTGGCTGGCACTAAAAAACTACCCTTAACTTTGAACGTTGTTTGCGAAAGTTCAAGGGGGAATAGCCGAATGCTCACTAGAACAATTTTAACGTATAATGTAACAATACGTATTTTCATTGCTATTCTCTTATTTTCGGCCAATTACTGGCTCAGAATAAAAATGAAAAAATAATCAAATTCCCGTTGGAGGGTGGTATTTCGTAATAAGGGGTATGTTTTAGTCCCCAGGGCAAGTTGGAACTTTTCGAGTCTTTATTCCTTACTCTATTGAATTCCCTATACAAATATAAACTCTTTATAAATTATTTACTCTAAAACTTCTAATTTACGTGGACTACCGTCCCAAGACCCATTTTTGGGGTAGGCCAGTGACTTCTGGACTCAAACTTTACCGTCATAATCCATCAAGAATACCTGAATATATAGGCACGTGGGCTAGATCTTCAACCTGTGGTATTATTTTCCAGTAGCCATGAGGTCATGGTTCTAGTCCCAGCTGGGTAAATGAAGGTTATTTTCCCTAAATCAAAACTCTTTCACTACTACCTTATTAGGGGATAGCACATTAAAATTAACTCTATAAAAACAAAGCAAAGATGATGAAAGTATTTATATTATAGTAAGATATCTCTCATTTTAATCGATTTTCCACTGAAACGTCCAATAAATTAACACCAATACTCGGTTTTCACATTAATATTCTATTTTCTTAAGAAAAAATGTGAGATTATTAAATAATAATAATAAAGTTAAAATTTTCATTTCATTATGTCTATTGGAAAATCGCGAGAAATATTCTTTTCAACGAGCCAATACTCCAGATAAAAAAAAGGGTATTTTCAATGTTTGAGTTAAAATATGTTTGAATAGATAATGAAAGTTTTTAGAAAATTGTTAACTTAGTGTAAAATATTATATATCAATTTACACTTTCTTAGCAGTGTTTTGCCCAATATTAATTTTACATATTTAATTATTTAAGAGAGTTTAATTAAATGTCTCAACCTGCATATTTAAAACGTGAAGATATTCTTTCGACATTGATTCCTAGAACTCTTCACAACCAATTTTGATAAAAAACGAAAGAATACACACCGAAGATGTTACCAAAATGTTCACAATTCAATAATATTCTAGGGAGGGAAAACCATTTTTTGAAAATGACAATTAATTTCGACAGCATTTTCTCGAGGTCTATAAATCCAAATTAATTTTTTTTTAATAAAAGCATTTACTTTAAGGTTTGTCATATAAAAGCTCATAAAATGTATATAACCATACCACAATGTTAAAATAATAATTCCCACAATTCTACTGAACTGATTTAAACCTTTTTTAAATATAATTCTATGATTATAATGATAGATCATGATCTAGATTTTTGAAATATTGAAATTGTATTCTAAAATTTAAAGGTTACAACTGAGAACTTTCATTGCTAAAGTGACATAATCCAGGGAAGGTAAAAGAAAATATAAATATGAAATGTCATGGTGGGGCTCAACATTGCACATACAAGTTTGTATTTATTACCTAGTTTCAAAGTCTGAGAAAAAACACTGTGGATATTGTCTGGTTGTATTGCATAACGCTTCATACCCCCTTCCCTCCCTAGCCCCAACAAAAAATTAAGTGAAAATAGAAGAAACAGCTTACACAAGATTTAATGTGAAAACTGAATATGTCCTCAAAGTTATTTCTATTCTTTGCTCTGAATATATTTGTGAAAACTTTTTTTCCGTCCCTTTAGTTTATTGGCTCGTTACAAAATCCCTCAAGGTAAGGAGTCCGGAATATGGCGTTCCTCTTCGGTGCATAACAAATGTTCACCTAAGAAAGCAAGAAAAAAAGGTACGAGAGATAAATGATGGCAATAAAACATGAAAAAATTCCTACCTGCATGACAAATAAATAATTACATTTCGTACCTCGCTTTTCTTTTGTCATCATCTCAACTCTGTTCGTTAGTCTAGACTCTAGACTCTAGATTATAAAGTTTACGGTTGGTTTTGTGGGTATATTATGTATGTTTGTCAATATTTATACGTATATGGATATGTATTTATATATATATGTGTTTATATATATATGTTTATATATATGTTTGTGTGTATCAATGGTAGAAAGCCAAATTGCTTCAACCGCCAATTTCCACTAAATAATGTTTTTATGCATTCTAGTGTAAACATAATCAATTCTAGGTCTTCATAAAATGTTGTAGGTATTCTTTGGGCGGTAAATTGTGAAATAAGTAAAGTTATTTGTTGAAATACCGTGAACTACAAATATCGAAAGTCGGAATGTTTAAGTACACAAGAATTTGGAGAAGATTGTTGTAAGTGCCCTTGTACAGCACAAAGCATAGGTCAGGGTTTATCAGATGAAAGCAAAATTGTTGTAAGTGATAAAATGTCTGTAATAGCTGTGTTGTTCTTTAAATAATAATTCTAATTCTTAGGCTATACTAAGCTTTTATTATATTATATAAAATGCTAGAATAAATAATGGAATCAATTTTATCTAGGTAAGGGTTCTTTTATAATAATTTGATATAGTATATTTAGTACCAATTAACTTGCTATTTTCTTATTAATATATTGGTTCAGTTTCATAATCAAAACTGTTAAAGATGAAACATTTTAATGATTTATTTCTTCAATAGTGAAGAATTGTATTGATACAGTACCTTTAAAAAGCAGGCCTTTGCCCAAATAATCACCAATTATATTACTAGTCTCTACTATTTTTGAGGGTACATTTTGAAGAATTCTTAGGCCTAGGCCTAGTGTATTTGTTTTATTTTGTGGAAATGAATCCATAACTAGCTTAACCATCCCTGGCTGATTTATTAATACTGTACACAGTAAAATTTTCAAAATAAATCAAATGCACTGATCCCACATATTTTCTTCAATATAGCTACCTGGTGAATTAAATATTTTTCTTTCCTTAGACCTAGTAGGTTTATAAGGTGATGATTTTTAAAGCCATTGAAATTTAAAAGAATCACTCAAAAATTGTTTGACTAAGCACAAAGAAGAGCATTGACAGATCGAACTTATGTGTGCACTAGTTTTGATCTCCAAAGAATATTAGATACACCCAAAGGAGAACGTATTATCGCAGGAAGCACTCTTGTTACAGCCTGACTATTTATGAAAGTAACACTAGGGTTAGTTATGGTAATGTATGAGGTGCAGAATATGTTTGTCGTGTTGATTAGTGGAAGGGTAGTGTTATAGATGCGGATCTCTTCTATGATAGTTGCTCTGGACAGAATAAGAACAATAATCTAATCAATGATATCTTCTAGTTGTGTCTCCTCACAAACAAGCTGTAATCTGACATCTATTAAATCGACCTAGTACTTGCTTCCAGGCCATAAACACATGTCGGTACATTCTGTTCACGCTACAATTGATAAGTTCACCATGAAGAAACATATTTGGGCACTAAGTTAATGGCTAACACTCATATCAAATTAAAAGATATATCCAAAACCATACTATACAATAAAATAGTTTTGAGCCACGATTAATTCATTGATAGGAAATTAATTTCGAATCAATTATACTCGAACAAGAGAACACACTATAGCAATGGTTCAGAAATAAGATTTAAAAGTAATACAAACTGCCAGTTTTCTAAATGAGAACCAGGAATAATTCTGGGGTACCTACAGCTATGAACCATTAAAGAACTAAACGTATTATCACTTTCATGTGGAAGAACCCGATCAATGTCAAGTTACAAGCAGCTGTAATGCAAACATTCTACAACGAAGGATTGGCAACACCATCAGTGAAGTATAATGATCCACAAATCAGGCAAAAGGAAGTAATTTCATGAGAGTTTTCATGGAAAATATTGAAACATTCGATAGAGGAAAAGCTAATGATATCCTTCTAGAAACTGATGATGAAGACAACATACAAAATGTAGAACAAAGATAAACACACTTTTCTTCCGTGTCATTGCTATTTAAAATGTTTACTCACTATCGTTTTACAATAAAATTCTGTTACTATAGCTCATTGCAATAATAATGGTTCCTTTTAATTAAATTCCTAATAATAAAGTAACCACAGAAACTGTGATGCAAAAGATAATTTATGCTATCTGTTAAGGCTAGTTCCGCTTCTTGAAAAGGATATTTTTATCTCATAATTAGGGCTATATTCTTACTTGACAGCAAAATTAAAGCTATTCATGGTTAATAAAAACATTTTTAATTTCAATTTTGTGTTTACTACAAATGTAGCATTTGATTTGGTTAGAAAAAATGTTTTAAGACTCATATTTCTCATAAGTAATAAGCAAAATGCTGTAAAAGCCAAAATTATAATTGGTTTAAGAACATATGAATTTTTATTAAGTTTTATAATTTTAGATGAGAAAAATAGTTTGTGTTCAAAAATTTTCATTTTTTGTAACTAATGAAAAATTCTGATTGTCACAACAATTTGGTTTTATACCATCGGTATGTATGTCTGTATATGTGTTTATATGTATATTTATAATATATATGTAGATATAATGTATATATAGATATTTGTATATAAGTGTTTTATATATTTAATTGTATATATATTTACATGCAAATATATATACATTTATATTGCGTGAATATGATATTATACATGTATATATAATGTTTATATCACGGTAGTGATAATTACTATACATAATATAAATTTATAAATAATATAACTTATACACATTTATTATAAAATAAACTATAAATGTGTGTATATATATATATATATATATATAAGGATATTTGTGTATGTGCCATACGAATGATAATGCCGATGCTAAGCCTGGAAAGTTGGCTTCTTTTTTGTGTGTTTTATGTTTAACGATCGTAAGTAAGTTAGTAAGAAAAGGATGATTTAGAATTTCCTCTTGTTTAACTGTCGGTTCCATAATGCTTTGCGTGTGTTTTATTTATGTGTTTGTCAACAACGGAAATCCCACGAAAGCGTACCTCCAGATTCTCTAAGTGAATATATGATGAAGAGGCCTAGGATTACTGGTCATTTTGTTGTAAAGTTGGATACAGTGCTTGCTGTGATTGATGAATATGGGGTGAATGGAGGATCACTAAATGCTCGGTGCTAGCTGGTGCTGTGTTTCCAAAACTTTTCTCGCACTATAAAAAGCCTTACAAGATTAAAAGACTTTATAAAGTGGCGTCGCAAAGTTGTTTTTTTTGCTTTTGTGAATTTGAAGAAAACCTCATGAATCCCACACAAAAAAAGAATGCTTGAAAATGTAATCATTTAACTGCAATATTTAAATTGTAGGTGCTTTTTTATGTAATAAAAGATGAATTAATCCACTAGAAGTACAAACCCGTACATTTAGCTTAATATCTCCCACCTTCTTCAATCCTTTCTAAAACATGACAGGTTGGGTAAAGATTACATTTCTCAATTAATGTATTCTCTATATTACTCCCTAAAGTGGTGGTTCCCAAACTGTGGTCTGCAGTGATGTGCTAGGTGGTACGCAGATGAGACCACAAGCGAAAAATAAATAATCTATGCTATATCAAAAGAATGTAAGATTGAAAGATTAAGTTTGATAAGTATACTTTGTACCGCAAATAGTATTTAATTTGAAATGTTCATAGTAAACAAAGTCTAATAAAATCGCTATAATTTACTGCTTGATATACAAGTACAGAATATTGATTAAACTGTATTGTCAGTGTAAGCATCGGACGCTTTATTAAATGGTCTGCAAATGCATTGAACGTTTATCAAGTGGTTCGCTATTGGGAAAATGTGAGAAAAATTGCTCTGCAGTTATTGAAAAACACACGGAATTCGGAGCTAAGAAAATACTGGGAACACAGTAATGGCACTGGTGGGGTGGAGATGATAAAGGTAGAATTCAAAGAACGATCACAGACATTTTTAAATTAAAACCTCTAGTACCCACAATCAGTATTAAAACAGCGAATTCCCTATCAATACATGACGAAACTTATGCCTTTGTCCTCTTTAACTTAGCGATTTTCTTTTACCTACTATCAGTTTACAATTTTATTTGGCTTCATGATCAACCCAAGCGTTAAATTTCCAAGTATCCTACATAAAGTTTGAGGTTAAAGATTTTCTATAAACTAAAGTTAAACACCTTTATTAATTTACTATCCTGGCAAATTTGGGGCTTTACACTTTGCTAACTAATAAACGATACAATTAACACCTGTCTCTAGACTAGCGTTTAGTATGTATGAATATATAAATAAATGCCTTAAACTAAATTGAATATAATAGTTTCAGTCAAATGTATTGTAAATTTAAAACGTTATCTCGATAGAAAAAGTTTATTTCTAGCGAATCAAAAGTAATATATTTTCCCTGGAATTTTAGGACCTCGACGAGTTTATAACATAATTGTAAACATCGGAACATAAACTGATACAGGACTATAATACATTCATTTTATCACGGGCTTTGTGACGTAATTTACCATCCTACCATGTATTTCTATATATTTTTTAATATTTGTGAAGAGTTTACAATTCAATTTCGTGTGAAATTAAGGACTTCAAAGTTCGGCCGCTGTATTGCCGGCCTGACTAATAATACTATTTACATCCATTCATAAATAAAAAGGACGCAAGGAACAACTTATAACATTGTTTTAAATAATTTAAATAAGGAATTTTGATTTAAGGAAGAACACTTACCTTTTACTAAACATACTAATTATCCTTCTAAGAAGTTTGTTTGACTCTTCTGTTATTTATTTTTCAATGTCGGCCATGATTTTTTTCAACGCATGCGCAGATCTGTCAAACAAGTGAGCGGTGGGTCTCGTGATTGTAAAAGAAGAAGAAAAGGGAACAAGGCAAGATGTAAATAACTCCAAACTAGCACGATTTTCAATTTTGACAGATAGAAATAAACATTTAATTCTTTAAGAAAACAATGTTCACGTTCATTAGAATATATTTCAATGTTTATATTAAACCTGCATTGTATTTGATTTTTATCCCTAGTCCATAGCCAACATTTTATCTTTCGGTTTTAATATAATAGTTTTCTCTTAGGACTTGAAAGTAAAGAGTAAAACATTTTAAAATTTTATTTTGAAAGACATTCTGTTGGAGGCTGGTTTTCTTCCTCGGTGTTGGTCTAACATGGAACCAAATCTGTGGAGCTCTTAATTTAAATTATTTTTAAAGTGAAGTAATGGTTGTAAATTAAAGTACAAGTAAAAAATGAAAAGCTAAGTGTGTAAGCAAGAACTAGATTGTTTATTTTTGTTTAAATTGTGGAAGAATTAGCATTACTAAAGTGAAACAAATTTCTGAAGTTGGTGTTGTTTCAGCATGGACTAATTCATTGGTAAGGTCAAGCCATCTCTTAAACTTTAAATTCCATATTTTTTTTTCTTTTATCACAACCAAAAACAGAATTCATGTAAGAACTTTCAGGACTATCTAATTCAGAGAATTAATTAACATTTTATTATATATCCAAATATTAATTTTATTGATTTGTCTTTTTTATCTTTCTTTTTGTTTCAACAATACTGTTTCTATTTTGTAAATTTAGAATTGTAACTATCCGGAATTCTATAGGTAGGATTGGGATGTGGGAAAAAAGTAAATAATAATAATAAGCCCACAAAATTTCCAATAATTGTTATTTTTATAAATTTTTTTTTTGTAATCTAAATTACTACATTTTATTTCAACAATTTCAAAAATGTCAATTGTTCATGTTTTATTTTAAATATTCCCCAGTGGTCTCGAGCATTGAGAGTAGTCGTGCCACTGTCTGAATTAGCCGAGGTAAATGTTTTTTTTTAATTATTATTTTTCTCCTAGATTCTATGAGTGGCGCCCAGCAAAATACCATTTTTTTTATACATATTGATGTTAACTGTTGTTATGTAACCAAGATCAAGAAGACACTGATATTAGACACACAGTAAAATTATAATTTAATATATATATATATATATATATATATATATATATATATAATATATATATATATACATATATATACATATATATACTTATATATACACATATATATACACATATATATACATATATATACACACATATATATATACACATATATATAAATATATATATATATATATATTTATATATATATATATATATATATAAATTTATATAAATAAATACATATATACATATATATATACATATATATATATTCTCTTTTTTATTCTATATTTTTCACCACAGGTTAGATAATTAATTTTTATTTATTTGGTTGCTAAGCTTTCATTAATTATGTTCAGTTGGTTTAAAAAATTACCGAATTGAAACAAAATCTCTTACGTTTAGCAGTTGTAGATTAAAAACCATGAATACTGATCAATATATACTTAGTATCTTTTTTTATTTAAGCACCGTGTTTTAGTTCCCACTCGGTTTATAATACGCTTAATTAGTATTAATTGAAAAAATGAACTAAGGGAAAATATAACTGATAAAGTTATAAGAAACTTGACTTGGACGGGAAACATTTTCCTACGCTCCACAATCCACATGTTATTGGAGGTACATTTTTATCAGAATCGCTGTA
This sequence comes from Timema cristinae, assembly GCA_039000515.1. Lineage (NCBI taxonomy): Eukaryota > Metazoa > Arthropoda > Insecta > Phasmatodea > Timematidae > Timema > Timema cristinae. The sequence goes on along the minus strand of JBCFYV010000091.1, from coordinate 68,638 downwards.
AAATATTTTACTAAAACATCTAACATTTTATCATCTCTGTTTAGTAAACGTTTACGAAAAGTGTCATTGTATGATTAAGGTGTGTCTATAGTAAAATATTTTTGAATTTATAATAAAAAGAGTTTTAAAGTAATAGTTAAATAAATACCTCTCATATGCAAGGTGAGTCAGGACGAGAGGTAAATATTTTGAGAGACGATAGTATGGGCCCCTGTGTAAAAAAAAGTCCAAATAAAAATGTTCATTAGTTACACTAGTTTTGGAAATACAGCTGTTTAAATTGAGCAAGAATGTTCTATGTGTTACATATTTCGTTCTCGCAACAAATTCTCTAATTGAACAAGAATGTTCCATGTGTCATGTGTTACTTTCTTGCAACAAATGCTATAATTAAATAAGAATGTCCCATGTGTTACGTGTTTCGTTCTTGCAACAAATGCTATAATTGAACAGAATGTTCCATGTGCTAAGTGTTACTTTCTTGCAACAAATGTTCAAATATTGCACCGTGAACGTCAATACACTTTAAAACTCGTGCCCTATAATTCTGTGTCGTTTCTCTGAATGTAGCGTGCCTTTCTCTTATACAAGTAGCAGCATCCAAATAATCGGCTTTGTTTGGTAAACTTCGGTTTTTAACCATCCCCATAAACAATAATCCGAGGGATTTAAATCTGGGTGCGGGGTGGCCAAGGAATTGGATCAGCACGGCCAATTCACCGTCCAGGGAAAGTTTGGTTTAGATATTGAGTCACTGCACAATAATGATGTGGTGGAGCTCCGTCATGCTGATAGTACACTCTCTGCCGTGTTGCCAAAAGAATATCATTCAGGAGTCCTTGCAATTCATAATGCAACAACTGTAGTTTGTTTTCACCTGTTAGACGATTGTCAATTATAACAGGGCCAATTAAGTTATCAGTGATAATATACCAAAACACCTTTACTGAAAAACGCTGTTGGAAATAAGCGGATTTTCTTCAGCCCAGAAATAACTGTTTCGACTGTTATTGATACCATCCCGGGTAAAGGTTGATTCATCGTTGGACATTAGGTTTGGTATTAATCGGAGATGACCATGTATCCACTGACAAAATTCGAGTCACATAGCAACATCTCCTGAATGTAGATGTTGGAAACTCTGAAAATGATAGGAGTGGAAGCCAAAGCTATGTAATGCTCGATTTTTCTTGTCTGTGGACATCCATACGCCCACTAATTTTATCGTGTAATCGTAGTAGGGCTGCGCTCTACCATCTGAAGAATATTTTCTTCTTCGTTCGCATGTTCTTGACCTAAACGAACGAATAAGATAGGAGCACTTGGAAGTACTCTGCTATTAGGAAAATTAGTGAAAACTCTGATGAACACTTTCCAATTGGGAGTTATTTGGTTAGGAAATATGCGACGATATTCTGCAACGACAGTAAGGACACTCACCTCACAAAAACCGTACCCCATACACCATATTACCATATTAGCGTAGTCAACATGTCGCAAGTGTAGAAAACAAAAATGTTGAGAAATCGGGTTTTAAGTTTTTCTTTAAATTGGGCTGGGATTTTCGGAGTTTGTTTTGTCATTGGCCTTTTATTTTCGGATTCAATGAAAAGTTTATGGCTTAATATTTATCTTAGGATGAAAAAATTTTCAGAATTTGCCAAACCTAGCTGCTATTAGCCCAAAAACTTCAGGTACGTTCCAATTACGTCATTGTTGCTCTGGGGAACACAACCTTTTTCATGATTTATGACAGCCTAATGTGTGCTTTTAAGCTATTTATTATGTTAATTAAAGGCCATTAAGGCCAGTTTAATGCTCTTTTTTCTCTTTTTTTGCAAGAGAAAACCTTTTATATCTTTTTTAAGGTAAGGACAATCAAACGGACATAAGATTATGACAATCTTTTAATTGTATCAACGTACATTATCTTAATAATCTCATTTAAAACACTAAAATGAATAGAGAATTAAAAACAATTAAACAAATTGAAAATAATAATATTGAATAACGGAAAAGTTTACTCCGACAAACGATCAACTTCGTTTTTTCCTAAATTTTGTCTAACAAGCCACTGAAGAAAGGTGCATAGTATTTTGGAATAATGTTCCTTTCAATTAAATCCAACAGATCTTTTCTTTTGTTGTCCGCAATTGGAATTTTTGATCTGTATGCTGGCTTTATTTTTATTGATTTCACTGATTTTGATCCTGATGAACGCCTAGGTCTAATTTATACTTCCTTCCAATCCTGCTGACTGTAGCTTGTTTTGTACGAGTAAATGTCACTGTCTTTATCGAAGTGGATCATCTTAAGTTCCGACACTTTGATTGGGTCATCATCCAGGTTTTTAGTAATGTTGAATGGCAATTCCTTTGCCAATAATTTCAAATCTACAAAGTCACTGTACCCTAATTCATGGACAACAAAAGACTTTCCTTTCTTCTTGGCACTTCTAATCAGGGAAACGTATTGATCCGGAACGTAAATAGGCCCCGACTGCTTTGCCTTCTTCAGCGATTTTTCAATTATGCTGTGGGCGTTATTTCCTTAATTTTGAGTATGTCCACGAATAAGAAACTTGTGCGTAATACTCTTTATTTATAGCTTCTCTACTGCGTATAAGTATACTCCAAATATAAACCTGAAATCAAAATTATTGTGTCCCTTGGTTTATGTACAAGGCTAAACGATGTTAATAAATCCAAACCATACACTTGCAAAAAGTACATGACATGCAAAGTAAGCATAGAATAGCCTCGCTAATAAGGCTATGCTGAGTTACTCCTATATTGGTGTTATCACCTACCTGTTTTTTTGCTGTCCACAACAATTATCTGAATAAAACACGACGTCACTGTTGGGACGAGAGCCTACCAGCTCTTCGAGGAATTTCAAGACACAGGAACCTATTTCAATGGAACCTCAGTGTCCCAATCCTTCATGCCAGAAGTAGCATACGGTTTGGTCTTTACATATCTCCGATATATGAAATCAAAGATGTGAGGTAATAACTTGCAAGCCCCAACTTTAACTTGTGTGAGAGAAGCCACCATTATTCTTTCTGAAGGTGTCACTACTTACTGTAAAATTGTACCAGTTAAGCCTTGACTTGTAGAAAAGGGCAGATGTCTGTCCCATTGGTACTGGCAACACGGCTTGAAGATCATACACTGCCAAAATTATTTGAGATCCAGCTTCTTTACATTTTTCCTTATCTCTTGCCCTCTCTGACCGACTTAACTCTTTTTCTTCTTGATGTAGTTGATAAGCATTTTCTAATTTTGCTTTTTCATCCCCATTGTATTCTTAAATGTTTCGCAAATGTCACATTGATATTTCTTTGGTACAAAGAATCCAATATTGAATTCATTATTGAAGATTCGGCTATAAGCATCATAATTAGCTGCAGGCTTCTTGGCTAAAGATCTTTGTGATTCATAATTTATGTACATTTCTGCAATTGTCAATCCTCAAAACTATACATTCCCTAGTTGTGTTAGCTCTCAAATAGTGATTTTCTACTCGAGGTATTGGATTTATGTGTGCTCTAACGGAATCTACAATTTCCTTGTCAGTTTCCCGATGCTTGTTATGCTTGCCACGCATATCTTCCGGAACTATTCCTAAACTGGTAGATTTTGCTTGAATTACTGATGGTTCGCTCTGTTATTCCCAAAGTATTGATCAGGAATGTCTTGCATACCCGAACTGTTTTCCCACTATCAAGTTATGAAGAACGCGCAGTTCTGCCTTCTTGGTTCTGATTTGTCTGCTTTTATGCGTCGATATTTCAGTTGCAGTGGTTCAATTCATGTGGCTAAAAAATCTCGTTGGCATTGTAATGAGGACAATTGCCAGTAATTTTTAAACATCTCAGCCCTGAGGGGTTCAGAAAATTCAGGAAAGTTTGCATTTTTTGGGAAAGGTGGCTCCATCACTTTCTCTTTGATTGTCTTGCAACTTCGTGACATGTAGCTTTTCCCGGCATTTTTTAGTAGCTTAGTAGAATTTTTTTTCCATTTCTTTGGGGCTCAAGTTCTTTTTTTTCCTTTTTTAGGAGGAGACTCATAGTTGGTGTTCGAACTGTAAACTGATCTGGACTGAGATCTCTCACTAATCGATGATGAAAAACTGCTGCTCCTGGATGGTCGATATTCATCACTGTCTTCTACCGAAAAATCGACATCAGGCTCATTCGAAGCATATTCGATGTTTTGATTAGGGATGCGCCTCAAGTTCAGTTTTGTGCTACCAACCGTCTTAGATTCATAGATTGCACAGGAAGTACTTACTGGCTCTGCATCAGCTGAAAATGGTTTGATACATTATTAATGTAATTATTAATGTAGTTGGGCTATAGTTTAAGTTAAAAAATTATTAGAGTCCATTTTTAACATACCTTCGCAAAAAGAACTAGTAGTAGCAGACTCATAAGACTTGGAAAAGGACCTGGTCAGTATTGTTAATTTCTTCTGAATTTACTTCCCTTTTCTCCGTCTGGTTTATATTTCTTCCATTATAAGAAGGGACTAACATACTGTCAGTTTCTGGAGTAACCCTTATAGCTACTAGCTCTGTTAGTTCCAAGGTGGTGTCCATTTCATCTGAAAATGGTTTTACAGACAATAATGGATGGATGTAAATGTGCTCAATTTTGTTCCAGCCCAATAAGTCAGCTATATGTACCTCTAAACAGTATTAATAGTTTCTCCAAAATCACAAATCCTCTTTAGGTAGGGCAGCACTTTTAAGTCTAAATCATTTTAGATGTAGGAAAAGGGGTTTTTATACATAGAATCTACTTATATTCACAAGGAAAGCTGACAAGAGGTTCATGAGCACTTGATAAGAATAACTGGTCCATATTGTTAATGTTACCATTATTCTCACTTTCCCCCAAGTTTATTATCATATTTAACATCTATTTCTGAATCAATATGGGCAGATTAAAACGATCTGGGGCTTCGAATTCTGTCAGTTAAAAGGAAGGCCTGGCCTCCATTTTCCCTGAAAATAATTGTTTGATAATCATGAGTTATGACTCACTCAGGAAAAATTGTTTTTTTTAGTAGAGTAATGCAGAAGAATAATACATATCAATGAAGAACGAAAGATAAAAAAAGGAATTTTGTACATACCTCCACAAAGTAAATTATTAGCTGGTTCTTGAGGATTGAAAATGGGCATGTCCTTACTACTAATATAATATAGATCTTCTTCAGTCTTATTATTGTGGTTCACACCCCCTGGCGAAGCACGAACCATTTCAAAGAAACAGGTGATCCATTATTAGCTGTGTCTTTTTCAGTTCTTTGAGTGCTAGCTCGATGATCTTTTTAGTTTGACTCGTCATTTTTACACGAACTAGGCATATGCATTACTGAAAAAAAATACCCTGCCTTAGATGGAGGAAATTATTCGGAACCTAAATCGAACAATAAAAACAATTACATATGTGCTCTTTGACATAACAAAAGATTTGTACAAAAAAATGACGACAAGAACAATTACGCCTATACAATTATAAAAAATAAAAAGAGAATAACAGCACAAAGCACATTTAAGACATTGTTCTGTTAGATGCATTTAAGTTTATGTGGATTCTAAGTAGAATAATGACTTTGTTCTTCTGGTGACATAGTTAAAATGTGTTGTTCCAACGGCGAAGGTAGCACTTACGTCACTTTAGACTCAAAATCAACGCTCCCAACTCGAAGGCTCAACTAACCATTATGGCGCTGTGTTACCGAATTTATGATCGTTTCTCACTAAAAAGAACAATGACATGACAGCGCTCTACCGGTGACTATAAGAAATAATCTCGTGTCATTGTTCCAGGGTAAAATAATGAAATTTTTAAATAATATGACGCATGTATCTCAATTTGAACAAAATTTGCAGTTACGTCAGTGTTCTTCCGTGGGTGCGATGTGTGAAGATATGTGGGATTGTTATAACGCTTCATAAAACACCCACGTGTCCCCACAACTTTCTGGTGCTACCTGGATCATTCAATGTATCACCCGTGCGTCAGGGAAAGGGAAGATGAAAGATAACCGATGTGCGCACGTAAACAGTCAAACAGGTGTATCTCCGAAACTAATGAGAATAATAAACATTTTCATGTACCCTTTTTTTTCACAATGGCTCATATTATCATCCCCCAAAATATTGCTCTCTCCTCCTGAATCCTCCAGTATAGCACAATAAAGAAAGTATCGCAGTAAAAAGTAATATGAATACTCCATAAAACATGCAGTGAAATATTTAGTCTACTATCTGCAACTCGTTTTAGGCCTGTCTATGACAGGTTGATTTATACTGCTAACAAAACTAACAAAACCTAGCCTTCAATAATTGATGCGCGCATCGAAGGTTAGGATTTGTTTGTATAAAAAGGTATACTTCTGTAAGCTATTGTATAAGAAAGGAAGTGATAGTGGACTGAGTTAATTCAGTTTTTTTATATTATAAATAAAATGTATTATTAAAGGCCATGCAAATTGGATATTGCTTAAACCGGGCTTGGGCATATAGATAACAACCATTCCGATATTTAAACTTGCAACTTATTAATTGTAATTGAGAACACCAGTTTAACGGGGAACTGCCTTCATCTCGAAATAAAGAGGATGCAAAAGTCTACAGGCGCAAAATAAATTCTAGCTAAGAAACATATATTCCCTTGAGACATCTACTAAAATTGTTGCATAGATCATATGTTTATGCAAATCTGTCATTTCAAGGCAGTTTTAATTACAAATGCAATGTTTATTATTATAAGTATCTAAGGAGCATTATTATACTGCCTATTTTTATGTTTAACTTGTGTGGCGGTATTCCTGAGATCGTCAATGTGTTTGAAAACTATAATGGATATATTTTTTAAACTACCCTTCTATGATGTTTTCTTTCAAGTTGTGTATTTTAAATTTTTCCCATCAATTTTCTCCCAAATGGTAAATGACTATTTCTTATAGTATATTCTGCTACTAATTATTGACTCCTTCTATTGAATGGCTCGGAGTCACGGTTTACTCATCCCATATTGGCAGTTTAGCTTCTGATGATGGTTCTGTCATTCAATATCAACTTCATGCCTGTGTTCAAAGTCAAATACATGCCTTTGAATACTCTTTATTGCCTTTTGTGTGTCAGACATAGCTTGAATGATTTCCGGAAGGTGATTTGGAGGCTCCTTCGGGTTAAGTCTTCCTTCTCACTTTCTGCCTTGTAGGATCAGAAAGGGTCTTTACATCTAGGAGAGCCAAGTTTTCACAATAAAAACATCAAAGAGTATGATTATCGCGTTTCCTGACAAAATTATCTGTAAATATATCAAATAAAGTTTCTGACAATTTCTTAGAATCGGCCGATGAACCGAATATAAAAAATTAAGGCAAATAGCTGCCTAAAAGGATATGGCCTTGCTCTAAAATTATTTCTGTCAATATAGCTTCCCACACTCTTTCATTTTCAATATGCCTTTTGATTAGAGTAGTCATTGATTTGATTAAACACATATTTGTGTAAATGTAAGCTCAAATTAAACAACGATGTTGAACAATACCGGTACTTGTGTAACTTTTATTTGTAAAAGTAATACCTTTTTATTTATAAATATGAAAAAGAAACAATAAACAGAACTATAAAAACACGTCACCTTATTATACACTTCGATCTCTCTTTGGATTTGAGATTGGTATTTATTTTCTAGTTTCTCCTTGCTTTTGAAGTGAAATGAATATGTTGACGAAATAGAAATATCTTAAATCACTATTTGCTTCTTTGTAATTTTTTAATAAGTTTTCAGGCTTGAAAGTTTTGCGCACCTTTTGAGGGGTCCCTCTATAATCTTACCAAAATTATCAGCCAAATTGAGAAGTACTAAAAAATCTTCTGGAGATATGTACACTCACCTTACACCATTAGACATTTATTAATATAAATAACTTATTTTTAAGTTTATCTAAAGCTAAAAAAATGGCACTAAAATCAATAAAAATTGGCTACAGTTGTATTGACTAAAATTCACATATCAAACATCCCAGATCACAACATCTGTATTTGGGTATTCTTAATAGGTTTATTAGATTTGCCCTTTTTCCATCCTCTTTATGGTATTCTTTATTCATATTAATTGTATTGTTTCAGCTTCTGGTCGTTTGTTATTGTCGATTGCTATAAGTGCAAGCTTACCTTACACTAGTCCAATATGATGTAGCTTAAAATATAGGGCCATAGTGTAATCTATTGACAAGGTCAGGGAGTGTACCTTGGCTGTGTCGTGTCCAAGATTAGTTCCATGGTATTTTAAAACGTGTAGGCCGATCCAGCTTCAAGCCCCAACATAGAAACCATCATTGAATCCATTTATATATACACATGATCATTTTAAGCCATATTAATAAAGTTTTTGAAAGTAGATCCAATATAATATACAGTATTTATTAAAGCTCTCATTAGAATTTTGAATAGGACCATAAATGAAAATTTCCAACAATTTTGTGTCAGACATAATGTGATTGATAATGCCATTAATAGCATTTGGAAATGTATTTTTGTGTTTATCTATTAATTTGAGCTTTTTGTATATCAGCATTTATTGATGTAATGTAACAGTTACCTACCAGAAAAATCTACACTTTGAAAAGATCGAAAGAAATTAATAAATAGGTAGGCCTACATTAAACTTAAACCGCGAATCTTATTTATTTTATTTTACACAGAGAAAAACAAATTTTTTTTCAACAATAATAACAAATTTCACATCACCAAAGACAATTAATATAGAGCAGTAGTGCCAAAAAGGAATAAATTATTTTCTACAATTTTAGGTTGGTGTTTATCATTCACATTAGTTTCAGGTTGTTAAACATTTAGATATAAGCACGGTTAATTTATTATATTGTAAAATTACTTCCATTACGTATTACATTATTTTAGATGAGACTGTTAAAAGAGGAACATAAAAATATTTTAAATGTTAAAAAAAATATTATTTAAACTATTTTTATAATTATGTAAATAATTAATTATAATTGATGTTCGCCATAAACGTCTACAATATTAATGCTAATTAATAATCTCTATACAGAACTTTTAACAAGGAGATTGATTGTAGCTCTTATTTATTTAATTAATTTTTTAAAATTATTTTATGTGTAAATGTCATTGTCTTATATATTTGAAGTTTTATTATTAATATATCCTTATATTAATGTTCCTGGTAAAATGTATTATTTAAACCCGTAATAAATTCATAGATAAAATTAAAAAGTTTATATATATTATATATAAACAAATTAGGTTTATAACTAAAAACTAAAAAACACTACTAACAACAAAATATGTCAAAAATTATTATGAATAATAAAAAATGTAAACTCAATGACAGTGCCATACTATCAATACAATAAAAAATATATCGTATGAAAGTACACGAGAAAGTTGTAAAATGTGTAGTAAAGGTACAAGAATTAAATGGGTGTGGTTAATTTGACACTAAATCTTACTAATCAATTTTAAGTTATTTACAAAATTATATATATATATATATATACATATGGTCTTATTTAGCAAACCATATTCTACTTAAATAATACAATCAACGTATTTTGTAACCCACTTCGGTGGCCGCATGGTCTAAGAAGCTACTCTTACATTAGACTAGACTGCCAATGAGGAGAAGATCTAATTTCAAATCTAGTAGAATGTACTTAGGGTGGTTTTTCTAAAATTGTTTTCGACTCTCCTTACACGCAAATGTGGGTACACTTTTCTAAACATAACATAACTCTTCCCTTAAACTATTAACGTAATTATCACATAGGCGTATAACCCAAACGGGTAGTAAGTGATGATAAAATGATCGTTTGCATCAGTACACGACTCACAACAATAACACACCAACAATCTATTCTGTAGAGGGAGGCGGGGATGATACACTCAAAGCTGTAGGCAGGATTAAATCTAGGTGAGGGGTAAGGGAGATGGGGGCATTGTTTGTAGCTAATAAAGTGAATTAATATTTAATGCTCTAGAAGCTATTTGGAGTTCTTTTAAGAGTATCAAAGGGCATCAATTTAAATAATTGAGTGGCTTTGCATACAATGAATCGAAGCTATTATTTCTGTACTTTTTTTTACAAAGGTTAATTTCAGGTTTACTTTAAATGTATGTAGCTTTTTTTTTTTTACATCGAGCTGTAAACCTGGTCTTAACTATACATTCTGCCCATTTTCAGTGTTGTGTATTATAATTTTTCTTGATATGATTTAAGTTCATACTTATATTATTTGCAGTCTTGCCCCGTTGAACCGCCAGATCTCTGGATGCTTTACTAACTCTAAAAACAAACTTAATACAGCAACACTTTACCACACATACACACACAACCAGGGAAATTTATTTGTTAGGTATTGGGACGAGACCACAATTCCATTCTTCATTATTTTAATCACTTCCAAAGGTCAAACTAGTGTCATTCTAGGAAACTGTCCCAATTAATACGGCCCTCAGTGTGGTTTTTAACATTGGTAAAGTACTTGCTATGAATACATAATTACTATATGTTCCTCCATTATAGAACGCTCTGGTGTATAGTAATTACCTTTGTAAATGTTCCTATTTATGTTTCTACGTCAATTCCCTGTTCGTAAAGTTGCTTTAATTTGGGAAGAAACACACCTTCTTCTACTTTACATCTGCTCATGACATGTGGGTGACACACACACGAGGCTCAGTGTATTGTTAATGGCTAAGCTTCTCAGCATGGGTTGAGCCAGACCAACGTAACCGCATGCCGTAGCAATATGACACGACCATATTCCTCAAGTCGGGAAGACCGGACAAGTACGATAGTGCGCCTTCTCCCGCTGAGAACAAACTATGGGTACCTGTAGTGATGAGGTAGTAATGATTGCATTTTATAAAAAACAGAATTCACTCTTCAAATTAGGAGGGACTTTATTTCAGTCGGTAGCACGTCTGTTTTACTGAGCTAAGGGTCCCGGATTTGATTTCCAGGATGACTAAAAAAATGTTATTGTCAAAATTGGGCCTTATGCCTTCATGGTGATGATTTAATTGTCAGAAGAATTGGTGATGTGTAAGTTGAATAGTTAATTTAGTTTGTAAGTCGTGTACTGATATAAGCAGTCCATTCAAAAAATGCGAGTTAAATACCTCAAACACCAATCAAGAAAGAAAGGGAAAGCATATCCGACTTTCCCTGAACGTAAGGGGTCATCCAAACACCACATAACTTTATTTTCCTACCTTTCTTAACCACGCCTCCCCCCCACTCCCTCCCCCCCCCTCTGTAACACCAAATATATATTTATCCTGACCATCCTTTAACCTGCGTTGCGTAATTTTTTATATCGAGTGAATGCCATTATTTCACAGGGAAGATTTTGTGATGATAAAAAAAGAAACTCAGTTTAATACTACTCAGAATTTCAAGCTATATACCTATATTGGGGACGCGGCAGTTGGCCTGAAAGGCATTTGGCCTAAAGGCATTTGGCCTAAAATTAAAACCAAAAGTCATTTGGCCTAAAAGGCATTTGGCCTAAAAGGCAGTTGGCCTAAAAGGCAGTTGGCCTAAAGTCATTTGGCCTAAAATGTAAATTTAAAACCTTCGGTTATCTTCGGAAAGTAAAAGGTACTGTTAGTTGTTTCATCTGAATATAGATAGCACAACTGATGCAAGGTAGTTACAATATTTCTAAAAACATTGACAATATCCAACATACAACTAGATCAGTAGTTCACAAAACACTATATCACCTTTTTTATATATAGATTTCCGATATTATTTCCTTGTTAATATATCTCACGCTCATAAAGTTAACGAAAAACAATTAGAAAATCCCATTATCAACATCGTTTACGCGCGGTAAAATTATATGCGTACATTCAAATTATGGGGACTTTTGACAACTTATTCCGAAAGGCAAAATGAAAGTGGAAACCAATATTCAACCCACCCACTTTAAATTTGTCTGAAGTGACGCCCGATTTTCGTTTAGAGTTACTGAGATATATATATAAATATATATATATATGAACATATATTATTAATTTTATCTATTGTATTAATAATTAATATATATAATAGTGATGCATTAAATAAAATTCGCCAGTAAATATTACAATGGTCATATATATATATAAACTTAAATTATGGTTTTGACTAGATCCTTAACTCTATTATTATTGTTAGAATTATTATAACTATTATTATATAAAATTAGTACAGTTATTTTTTTCAAACAGTGTTACTATTTTTATTACGGTGATATTATTAACAACATGGGCTATGTTAACACAATAGGTCCTTTGTTTAAAAACTATATACTAATTTCCCTCCTAGTAATTAGCAAAGCATTCTCAGGAATTATTTCAACTAATACTCTATTATATATATAACTAATACTCTAAAAAATATATACACACTAGAGTAGAGCAATAAAACCCGTTGTGAAAAAAAAAAAAAAGATTTTATGGAATTGTCGTTGGTATTTTTTTAAGTCTTCATAAAACGTAAAAATACAAAATGTTGAAGCCTTTACAGGATGATAACTTCCTAGGGCAAGAAAAACGAACGATTTAAGCAAGTGGACCTCCGAAAAGCCAATGGCTGCAGCAGAGGCCAGAGGGATAGATCTGACGAGCTTTGGTTGGTAAAAATATCTCACCGCTAGGATCGTTTGTGTTCTCCCATTCCAAAAAGTGACACTCTTATAGCCTAGAGGCAAACAGAACGTGACTCAATTTGGCCGCCACATTGCCGAAAAAAAATTTTTTTTTGTCTAATCGTTTGTGCTTTATTTATGCTCATATGTGCCCGAACATGAACATTTGTGCTGTTAAACTGGCCAATTTAGAAAATATTTAATGTGGCGGGCCAACTTGAGCTCAAGCTAGCCCGCCACATATTGAAAAACACAACATAACAAAATATATTTAAGTCAATCCATTGTGTTCCGTTTGTGCTCATATGTGCCCGAAAATGAACATTTGTGCTTTAAAATTAGAAAATCTAGAGAACATTTAATGTGGCGGGCTAACTTGAACCTTCCCTATATCATAAACTGTAGAAAAATATAGTTCAAGCTAACCAGCCACATTTTTAAATATCAATGTAACAAAATTCTGTATTCACCATTCGTTTGTTCTTAGTTTGTGCTCATATGTGCCCGAACATTAACGTTAGGGCTGTGAATCTAGGCCTTTTAGATAACATTTATTGAAGGCGATCCAACTATAGCACAAGCTAGCCCGCCACATATTAAAAACAAAATTTAACAAAATTCTGTTTTCGCCATTAGTTTGTGCTTTGTTTGTGCTCATATGTGCCCGGAAATGAACATTTGTCCTATAAAATTAGAAAATCTAGAGAAGAATTAATGTGGCGGGCTAACTTGAGTCTTCCCTATGTTATAACATGTAGAAAAATCGAGTTCAAGGTGGCCCACCACATTTTTAAATAACAATGTAACAAAATTCTGTTTTAACCACTCGTTTTTATTTAGTTTGTGCTCATAAGTGCATGAACATGAACGTTAGTGCTGTGAACATAGGCCTTTTATATAACATTTATTGAAGGTGATCCAGCTAGAGCTCAAGATAGCCCACCACATTAACTGTTTTCTAGAATTTCTAATTTTAGAGCACAAATACTCATTTTTGGGCACATATGAGCACAAACGAAAAACAAACGAATGGTGAAAACAGAATTTTGTTACATTGATATTTAAAAATGTGGCGGTCCAGCTTGAACCCGATTTTTTCTACAGGTTATGGTATAGGGAAGACTCAAGTTAGCCCACCACATTAATTGTTATTTAGATTTTCTAATTTTAAAGCACAAATGTTCATTTTCGGGCACATATGAGCACAAATGGATCACAATGGATTGACTAAAATAAATTTGGTTATGTTGTGTTTTTCAATATGTGGTGGGCTAGCTTGAGCTCAAGTTGGCCCACCACATTAAATATTTTCTAAATTGGCCAGTTTCACAGCGCAAATGTTCATGTTCGGGCACATATGAGCACAAATGATTAGACAAAAAAAGGGTTTTTTCAGCAATGTGGTGGGCCAACTTGAGTTACGTGGCAGATAGGCTAAATCTTCTCTTTCTCTCTTCTCCGTCGCACTCTACAAGAGACTTTGAAGGGTGGGATTAGGCAGCAGTCCTTTCCTCCCTCCATTCCTAATAATAGCAAACGACCTTGAAGTAAACCATAACAAAAATTCATTGTTCCCCGGCAACTTTCCTTTGGTTCTTTTTCAAACCCACTAACATAATTTGTTTTGAGTTTCACGAGTTGTAGGTGGGCACCTCTGTCTTGCTTCATCCTTTGCTTTATATAGATATATGTATTGATTTGTATATTTTTGTGTAAAGTTTAGTGATATCTAATTTTTTTAAATATGTATTTCATATTCATTTTGAAAGAAAGATTTTTACTATAAAATAATGAATCGAGGACAAAAAATGTGCATACCGCGCCTGCTCAATTACACGGTTACTTATGGTAATTTTTCCTAAATGGTTTCCCGTCTTTCCACTTCTCATAATTCTATCTTCCTCATACCTACCTTCTAATTGCTATTAAATGCGGAAAGCATTGACTGGCGTGAAGATACAATGAAAAAACAACACTACTAGAGCTTACTCTATTTACTTGAAAAACATATTTTAGACAGTGAAAATACATCATATTCAAATATAACAAATGTACATTTTTGTTTAATTATAATTACATTTAAACTTGAATTAACATTTTTAAGATAAATACTATACTTACTATATTGACTTAATAATATAAAATGAGATACTCCTTTAACACACTGGCTCAAAAAGTATTCATTATTAACATATTATATATATATATAATAAAATCTAAACCTTTTTTAAAGGGTTTTGAACTAAAAGTTTAGTACCCTTTAATTAAATAAAAGCTAATGGATATACTTTTGATTTTTTCACTTGACGAGAAAAAGGGGCATTATAAGTTCATAAAAACCATTGAAATAACTATCATATTTTATAAATTAATTATATCTATGATAAAATGACCTCTCACTAAGCGTTTACTTAGAACCAGTGGCGCACTCAATGGGGGGGAGTAAACGGGGCATCTTCCCCCATGACCCCTAATAATTTCAATACAAACATAAATTATTTACTTTATAACTAAACCATTAGACACAGAAGATGAGTTGTATACATAGGTTCCTTTATAAGACCTTGTTTAAGACTTTATATTCAAAACACACACACATATTAAAAGTGCCACTTATATTCTCATTTGAAAAAAGCACAACAATAGTAGCTTCCATATATTGTATACAATAAAATGTATATAACTAGTAGCCACCATTCTGGTAATTAAGTTCGTTTTAGTTTTTAAGTCTCTTAACACAAGATATGGGTTATTACACCGAGTACCTCGCTTATAGAGACTTCAGAATCACTCGCACCCCACCCAATTTCGGTTAAAATTAATACTAAAGTACTTCGAACTGACAAAGCTACCAGAGCGTGTTATTCAACACATTAACATATATTGACTTAGACCAGAGGCTCTCACATTTTAGACCGAAGGAGCCTTTGTACCAGAAAAAATGAATGGCCGAACTCTCATAAAATATTTACACTAGTATTATGATCATTCAATGAATACATTTAAATCTCACAAGTCTTTTATAATTTAATTCTTGAATGAATATAAAAGAAGAACTACACTACAACCCGACCTCCGCGTCACTCAAAAACAAGTTATATTTTGAATGCAATGACTTATGAGACCAGATAGCTTACAGCGTTAATACCAAAGTACCAGTTTTTTATTTGTGTACAGAGGTGTATTTTTTTTTATCGCGTAATATATAATTATTTTGCTAACTACACATAATCCGTACTAAATGTTGATTTTAATACACAGTCCTACACTTTATCTCAGTTGGTAGCGTGTTTGCATACTGAGCTAAAGGTCCCGGTTCGATTCCCGGAATGTCCGAAAAACGTATCATTGGTTAACTGTGCTTTTCCCCTTTCACAGTGATGAATTAACTGTCAGGGGCTGGATATTGTATTTGTTCTAGATTTAAGTTAGTTTGTCAGACTCTGAGGAAATAATCTACATTCTAACGGTGTGTCTGTCACTAGTTTTATATCAAGTGTCACTCATTGAGGGTGAACTGGGAAAGAGGGAAGGGTTGATAGGGTGTGGTATTTCCTCATTTTCTGCCCCCCTCCCGACATCGAAATGTGCCTTCCTTCAGTTTGTTAAACTTCCCTATGATATACTTGAGTTTGAAGCTGAGAGATGGTTTGCATCAAACTTCAGAAAGATTCTATAACAATCTATTATTATTATTTCTAAATGCTTAAGGGTCACCCCAAATAGCTTTGAGTGGCATTCCATTTTTCAAATATTTTCCACTGGATTGGAGTCAATCCCCTAAAAACTCCTTAAAAATAGTGTTTTTACAAACTACCTCGCCCGACACTAATAAAGCTTCGCCGATACTCTTGATAGTCATCACAATAGTATTTTATTTTTCATTGTGACTTACTACCCGTTTGAGTTGTACACATACATCAATTTACCCTAATGAATCAGGAATGAGGAAGGTGACATTTTAGATTGAATGTACTTACATTTGCATATATTGAGAGTGGGGAACCATTTTAGGGAAAATACCCTTGTTACACTCAGCTGGGATTTGAACTTCAATCTTAGAGGACAACTTTATTTCCAACTGTGGGGGGGCGGGTAGGGGATATAGGTGGAGGACACACATATTATCTCCAACTTTGAGGGGGGGCATATATTATTACCAACTTATATAACATAAATGCAGCTGAATCTAATATTACCCTTTAAATATATAGTTTGACACACTCAGTTGAACATTAATATAAATTCAAGATTTTCACTATATTACAAATTGGTTTATGAATAGGCCTACTTACAAGAGGGTTATTAAATTTATATTGAAAAGTTAACACATAATTTAAGTGAACATTTACGTCACCATATACCTTAATGCTTTCATTAACTTACGTACTATATACATTTGTTCATGTACTACAATAAACTATGTTCTTGTACAAAACATTTATGTGTGTCAAACAGCCACGTGATTTATTAAATTTAGAAATAATGTTTCTAAAGTATGTTTTAAGATGGCACGTATAACATAAAACTATATCCACCTTTCATGGGGAGATTTCTCTTCCAGACTACTGTCCACATTAATGAAGCAAGATCAATTTGTTTAATAAAGTTATAAAATGCATATGTGAAATCTTGCAGTTAAGTAAACTATTTAAACAAATCATTAAATTCATTATAGAAGAGGACTTTTCCATAAAGTAAAACTATTGGAGGTGACATGTTTACCCGCCATGAAATCACTTACTATTTGTTTCGTAAATCTAATATAATGCCTAGATTCACGGTGATATTCTACCTTTGGATAACATTTTCGGAGAAAACCACAAATAAGGGCGATTTTAATTTGCTTTTTTAAGGAAAGTACAGCAGTTAGGACTGAAGGTTCATATTCATCAGGTGAAAAAATGTTCTGAGCAAATAAAATACGAATCATGACTCCATTTTCCATCTCGTTCAGAAGGGAATACATCTTCGACTGACATCAGAATCTTTAGGGAAGTCATGGTGTATAACACCATATCCCTTAGATTACTTTTATTGCGTACGGCAACGGTACAACGCTTACCCGGCATTTTTTTAGTATCGGTATAACACTTTTCGTAACCCTTCACGCATAAATAATAAGAAAGCTTACTATAAACATACAAACATTTACTATTCACATTGACTTTGGAAGCATACTTGACATAAATAAGAAGTTAGTAACGAGCGCACCCGCCTCGTTGGCGTGGATAGCTAACGCGCTAGTCGTGTTGAGCTCAACTGCTGAGGACGGGGAGATCGAGGTTTAAATCTCGGTCGGTGAATTGGGGGTGGTTTTTCCTAAATGGTTTTCCACTCTCCCTCCACGCAAATGCGGGTTCACTTCCTCTAATTCAACCTTCCCAATTCCTAATCCATTAGCGTAATTAGTACTTAGGCGTATAAGCCGAACGGGTAGTAAAACGTGGTGCTAAATAATAATAAAAAAAAGTGCGGCACTGCAAAGTCACATGATCTGAACAGAAGCAAGCTTGGCTAGGTGACGATCGGACGTTACAGCAGCGCTGCGTGTTAGGGCAGAGCTGAATGCTGGCCGGTAAAGTGAACGAGCCTACCCTACAACTCTAGTAGCCTTAGTAAGGACCCATCAAGATGACCAAATAAATCTTAGAATTTGAAATTTCTCAGTGAGTTGAGTAATGGTGGGAGGAAGGGGAGTTGGGAAGTTAACATTTCCAAAACTAATATATTTAATTACTTCTCTGTATTGTAAATAATTTAAATTTTTTAATTAGGTACGGGAAACAATACAAATAGACATTCACATAATAATAATAATTATTATTATTTAAAATTGCATTCTGAGAAATAGTGGTGATGGAGTATAATAGAGAAAAAAAACTTTTTGAGATGAGGAAAAAAATAAAATTTTGACAGATAAATAAAAATAAATCAAATCCCAGATAGCCAAATAACAGTAGACTCTAAATTTCTCAAAGTGGGTTGAGGAATGGGGGGTTCAAAATCTACAAAATTAATAGAAACTACTACATCTCAGTGCAGTGTCGTTAAAAATTGAATTTTGGCATGCCCGTAAATGCACCACTCCAAATAACTAATAAGTCTGAACATTTTAAAATGTAACTCCATGAAATCAAGGGAGGGGCGAGGGGAGTTAATAAAAAAAACCTTTTATCTATAGTTGAAAATCGAAACTTGGCTGGCAGGTAGAAGTACAACTATAGATAAAGAAATTATTCTTAAAACTATGTGTTTAAATGGGAGTTAGAGAAATTAAGATTGGGGAGGAGAAGGGAAAATTTTCAAAAACCAATAGAAACAATTACTAACAGAACAATTTATTTGATAAGCTGAGGTGCTTATTACTAGAGTGATTCTTTCAAATTAATTCATGTTTAGTTAGTAAATTTAAACTATTTCTTTTGGTGTTCATTTCAACAATGTCTCCGCGTAAGCGAGCAAATATTGATGCAAAGACTGCATATATATATATATATATATATAAATAGATTTTACTTCTTATAGGTAGTAGTTAATTTATGGCTTCATCAACATACACATTTTTCGCCTCATACGTGTCTGAAATTGTATTTTTGGTAGTTTAGATCAGGGTTTCTCAAACTGCGAGGCGCGAAGGGATTTCAAATGAGGTGTGAACCAATTTCTCACTTCTTTCGACTTGCCTAAATTATGATTGACTAAAAAATTAATATTCTGTTTGGCCTATGAAGCAATCAAATTAATTAATATCTTACAAAACTTTACTATTTTTATAAACTTCTACAAAGCTCTTATCAGAAAATAATTAAATCAATTAAATAATAAATGTCTCATTTTTGTATTTTAACGTAAAAAAGTTATTTATTCTAAGAATAAGAGTCTTAACAATTAATTTTATGTTCATATAAGGCTCAAGAGTATAGAGTACAAAACGGTACAAAAATTAGTATTATTATTATTAGCACCACGTCTTACTACCCGTTCGGGTTATACACACTTACGCTAATTTATAATGGTAGGGTGATTGTGAGATGAAATGAAGTACCTACAGTTTAACGTGGTATCCGAACCACGGTGGCGGCCTGGCACTCCCCACATTCACAAGATGGCTTGTCAAAAATTAGCACAAAACCTTGGTAATGTAAAAAGTTCAATATACAAAACTGGTACTACAGATATAATGGACATGCTGATAAACCTTGGGTAGTAGTAAGTTGAGAAAAGACATATATTTTGAAACGGTAGTATATACTATTTAACTAAACACTACACACCTCGCCATCTATTAGCATCACTACAAATCTTAACGAATGTTTCCGGAGACAGCAAAACATATTTTAATAAATGGTCTAAAAATTAACTTTACAAAAAGTCGTTTGGCTTAAAGGCATTTGGCCTAAAGGCGTTTAGCCTACACTTTAGGCCAAATACCTTTTAGGCCAAATGACGGGTACCCCCTATATTTACCAACGGTTAAAACATGAACAACAGTATTATTCTTTCAACATAATATGTTTGGTAACGTAACACTTAGAATTAAGCCTCCTTCTCGGTGGTAGCACCACGTAGACATTAGATTTAACCTTTCCCTCCATCTCAACAGCCCTACGTGGTTCATGGGTGAGCCCTAAGAGCATACCATTCAAAAGGTACGTGCGAAAAATGATGAAAGTCAGAACTGTTTTGAATATTGCTAATCAAATAAAGTTGATGAAATCCCAAAGGTATGGCAGATAACCTAAGAAAGTTGGCTATAGCCAGGGCCGTACTGGGATTGGAATTGGGTTTGGGGGCTCCAACACTTCCTGAATTTATTATTAATAATTTATTTTTATTTTACTCCTCACTTCCGTCGTTATAGTTAGAGTCTTAAAAAAAATCCTAGCACATAAAATCTCAACTGTATTTAAATCTAATTAAATAGCTTCAAGAGGGATTAAATGTTTCAACAAATTCCTTGCATCTATTTTGGGGGACATTGCCACGGGTCATCATAGTAAAACAACCCTTCCCCACTGTACCCACACTTTCACTCCCCCTTACCCAAAAAATACATTTCTAGGCATGGTATTGATTATAGCTCAATTCAAATCCCCGTGAAATTTCATTGAGGGGAAATATCAGCTCGACATAAAGTATTAATTTTCATTTCCCTAAGAGTTGAAGTTTATGGTACTTAAACTGTTTTTACCTTGAAGCCTACTTTAACTATTCATATTAACATGTATATTTCTTGGTAAAACACGTTTTTAATGTAATGGGAAGTAAACATGTATCTAAGATAAACGTACAGTGGCAAATTTATATTAGACCAAATAACAGCCTTTTTTTTTGTACAAATCTCACGTGGAAACATCAAAAGAACCCATTTTCAGGGGGAAACGTGTAGAAACTCAATATCGTGTATCTTTTATCCCTTCAAATGATCAAAGTTGTACCATCCTTTGAAAACATCGCTTTATTCGCATGCCCCTGGCAACATTTTCACGCAACACATGTACTCCTTGGAAGTGTTCACAAGTAAATAATACGATAGATTTTATTCAATTTTAACCCCGTATTTCCTTCACTTGACAATTAATTTCAAAGAGGACAAACAGTCATGCGTTAACAACCGAGAGGAAAATAATTTAGTTGATTGGTAAACCTATAATAAAGCACATACATTTTACTTTTGAAATTTAAAACAGCTTGTCAAAGAAGAGTAAATATTTCAAACTAGACGCTATATTTGAATTGAGCGTGATTTTAATCTTTAATAAAAATGATTACAACAAAACATTTTATATTATTCTACTAGGATTTCTTAACTTAATTTTTTTTAAATTAAAAAACGCCAACATGTTTAGAAATGTAACTACTACATTGAGTGGGAATGACAATCTGATATTGTGCAATTTATGGGAACTCAGTGACCATTTCTCGCTGGAATCGTGGAAGAGAGTTGTTAGGTTTCTTTAAATGTTGATTAAACTCCTATATGGTTCATATTTTTGCCACTATAAAGGAGCAAAACTAGTTAATTATGCTATAGATTTTTTCAAATAGGAACTTAAGTTTCACTTTATTAATAGTGTAACTAACTACTAAATTGGCCTATGGATAAATTATATACTAAAACTACTGCTCTTCTAAATATTAACTCCAGCTTATGAATGTAGCGTTTAAATACGGCCCCCTTCTGTCCCTCAAAATTGTTCATTAGTAGATTGTTTGTATTCAATAATTTGTAAGTTTATTGTGCATATAAATGTCAATAATGGTGTTTTTTAATGATTCGCATAACAACTCCTAAGAAAACTTTTAAAAATCAATATCTTTTACATATGGAAACAATAGGTGGGGCCTCACTATCTCTTCAAGTTGATTAATCCATCTGTATTGTGAATGTCCTTGATTTCAACTTTAGAACAAGTTGTACTTCAACATATCTACTCATCTCATCTCATCTCATCTCTCCTGCTGCAAACAGTAACGTTAACGTTACTCAGTGGCATGCCTTTAATATCTTTGTCATAACTTCCCAGAACTGTTTTGAGAAAAGTTTATATTTATGGTTTAGTCGACAATCTTATGATTCTTTCTAGTTTTCGTTATAAGTAGAGAAATCATATAGCTAGCTTCAAGAGTACGATTATTGGTTGCAGTTCACTCAGAGAATAATGAAGCGAGTGTTAAGATAGTCTCGCTACTACGTTTAAATGATTCATTGGCCATACACGGTTAACTTAATAGACTAAAAGGTGCCCATTCATCATGCAAAGGAGGTATAAACCCTAATTTCAACTATTCCTCAGTATGCTGACAAACTTTTCTTTTGGTTGCACTATTCATTTTATTCCCACGGTAAATAACTGTAATGGAACTCAAATTATTTGTAAATAAATTAACACACATACCGTATTGACCCAGACTTATTAAACAATTACATTAATTTATTTTCACAATAGAATAAGATTGGGTACCAACTGACAGCAACAAAAAGTATCTACTAATTACATGCGTAATCCCACCTATATATTGTTCCTGCCAGGAGCCTGTGGAGCGTGGATATCGATGTGGAGCAGTATCCCACCTATATATTGTTCCTGCCAGGAGCCTGTGGAGTGTGGATGTCAATGTGGAGCAGTCTCCCACCTATATATTGTTCCTGCTAGGAGCCTGTGGAATGTGGATGTCAATGTGGAGCAGTCTCCCACCTATATATTGTTCCTGCTAGGAGCCTGTGGATTGTGGATGTCAATGTGGAGCAATCTCCCACCTATATATTATTCCTTGCCGGGAGCCTGTGGAGCGTGGATGTCAATGTGGAGCAGCCTCCCACCTATATATTATTCCTGCAGGGAGCCTGTGGAGGGTTGATGTCAATGTGGAGCAGCCTCCCACCTATATATTATTCCTGCCGGGAGCCTGTGGAGCGTGGATGTCAATGTGGAGCAATCTCCCACCTATATATTATTCCTGCCGGGAGCCTGTGGAGCGTGGATGTCAATGTGGAGCAGCCTCCCACCTATATATTATTCCTTGCCAGGAGCCTGTGGAGCGTGGATGTCAATGTGGAGCAGCCTCCCACCTATATATTATTCTGCCGGGAGCCTGTGGAGCGTGGATGTCAATGTGGAGCAATCTCCCACCTATATATTATTCCTGCCGGGAGCCTGTGGAGCGTGGATGTCAATGTGGAGCAGCCTCCCACCTATATATTATTCCTTGCCAGGAGCCTGTGGAGCGTGGATATCAATGTGGAGCAGCCTCCCACCTATATATTATTCTGCCGGGAGCCTGTGGAGCGTGGATGTCAATGTGGAGCAATCTCCCACCTATATATTATTCCTGCCGGGAGCCTGTGGAGCGTGGATGTCAATGTGGAGCAGCCTCCCACCTATATATTATTCCTGCCGGGAGCCTGTGGAGCGTGGATGTCAATGTGGAGCAGCCTCCCACCTATATATTATTCCTTGCCAGGAGCCTGTGGAGCGTGGATGTCAATGTGGAGCAGCCTCCCACCTATATATTATTCTGCCGGGAGCCTGTGGAGCGTGGATGTCAATGTGGAGCAATCTCCCACCTATATATTATTCCTGCCGGGAGCCTGTGGAGCGTGGATGTCAATGTGGAGCAGCCTCCCACCTATATATTATTCCTGCCGGGAGCCTGTGGAGCGTGGATGTCAATGTGGAGCAGCCTCCCACCTATATATTATTCCTTGCCAGGAGCCTGTGGAGCGTGGATGTCAATGTGGAGCAGCCTCCCACCTATATATTATTCTGCCGGGAGCCTGTGGAGCGTGGATGTCAATGTGGAGCAGCCTCCCACCTATATATTATTCTGCCGGGAGCCTGTGGAGCGTGGATGTCAATGTGGAGCAGTCTCCCACCTATATATTATTCCTGCCGGGAGCCTGTGGAATGTGGTTGCCGTAGCAGTTGCAAGTCTACCGTACTTCCTGCAGACGAACCTGCTCTTCTGGGCCTGGTGGTGTTTACATGAGCTTACAGATACTACCCAACATATATACACATTGAATCAATAAATTACATGTAATTTCAGGGGAATAATTTATTTTTTGATAGTCTGTGTATTTTTTCTGACAACTTATTTTTAATGTGAGACATTCTGTTACAGGAACAAAAACAGAGCCAGTGTTAAAGAAGACCCGGGGCCACAGCACCTTCATGGCACTAACGACCACTAATGTTATACTATTAAATACATTTTAATTAATTTAATTTTTAAGTGAGAAATAACCGCGCATACGTTCCGCCCTAACTCAATATTTAATTCTATGATGTATTATTCTATCGTGCTCAGGGGTGCCCGATTATTGTGGAACGATATGTCACACAATAATAAACCAGCTAAAAATTTTAAATTTCAAAATCTTACACTATTATAAAGAAAAATTAAAATAAGAGCCGTTTTTAATCGGACATTTTAGTAAAGCTCACCATCGTTTTCAGCACTTAGTTATTATTCGGAAATGATGTATTACTTACTCAACAATATAGCCAACAAAATAAATTAGAAAAAAGAGAATGCATTTTTTTAATGGCCACTATTTTGAATCCAAGGGAAAAATATTTTTGCTCCACTTTTAAAATGTATCCTTGAGCTCTTATGTACATACCTGCAGATCTGCTTGCTTGTATAACAAAGTTCAGTATTTTATCAGCTACCACACGGACTAATATTACCAATAGCAATTTAAGAAATAAATCTGGTTAGTGATATAGTATTACGTAACAATAAAACTAGTAATGACTTTAAAATTGATTTAATTTGTTTAATTTTGATGAAGGGGGCGCCCTCCTCACCCTCTCCAAGGATCCGCCCCTGATATAGCAATGATCTATCTCTCATTTTAGACTCATACTAATTATCTTGTCTTCTTATAAATAAAAATGAATGGCTAAATGGGTTGCTAACCGAAAAACTCGAGAACGGCTGGACCAATTCGGCTAATTTTTTTCTCTAGTATTCGTTGAAGTCCGAAGAAGGTTCTTATGAAGAGAAAAATGGGAAAAATTGCACTGAAAAACGTATAAACCACATTTTTCTTTTTCCCATTCAAACTGTTCCTAGCTGTCAATTCTAGGGATGGTGAACTGAGATAGATTAATCGAAGAATCGATTTTTTTGGGTTGTGAAGATCGATTTGAGCAATGAATCGATTAATTGAATCGATCTCAGACACCCTAAAATCGACTTTCAATTCATTTACTTTCCGTTTCGTTTTATTCAAATAAAAAAAAAGTACCAAATCATAATATAAAGAAAAAAACATTTGAAATGTAATTAGTAACTTTGAATGCATCCGTAGATTTGACACTTTCTCTTTATGAAGTTGGTCAAGTTCTGGAGATGGCGTCGCTTATAAAGTGCACATGTCGTGATGACATCTTTAGTTTTCAGTAATGGTCACCAGAACAGATAAGTTTGTGATACTATACAGTCACAAATGTGTAATTTAAACAAAAATTGAATATAAACGTATTTCAGAGTGATCACTTTATTTATTTACTATCAAATAATTACCTTGGAATAAACAATAAATTTGCATAATGTTAATATACTTTTCTATGTATTTTAAATGTCATAATCATAAACAACAACTACTTACAAAATTCTGTTTTCTATTTCGTACACTGCAATACTTTAGTAATATTGTGTTAAATTATATTTTCATTGTAATTCTTTATGGTACACGATATTTTTTGTTTGATTACCTGGTGCGTAAACAAACAAACAAAGATGATAATTTTCCAACACGGGAAAAGGAAACATACAAATGGCCATGCGAGAAACATGGGTTTTCAAGATTAATGTCGCAAACACTCAATGACTGCCCCTGGGATTTATTTATGGTCATAGCGAAAGCAGGCCCCACTTAAAACTGCAGTCGTTTAAATTCAAATGGTATGTCAGTTGGAATCATTGTTATGCGTGGTATCAAAACGTCCTCTCCTTTATACTTTCCCTTTACAATGGTTGCTTCGATCACGTTATTCAGTAATATTTTCACAGCTATCCGTGTGTCGTTACAAAGACGTGGTTTATTGATATTTCGCAACACTATGATCACCGATCCGACCTTTAATTGAAGATTGTGAGGCGGCAATCCTGGCAAATCCAGCGAGTTCAAAAATTCGGGTGGATAGTTGACGACATCATCTTGTTTAGTAGCGGAATCAACTGATTTGTATGTCCTAAATTCACCGGCAATTGCATTTTGAATTTTTAAATTTAATTAATTTACATCCATGTTTTTGGGAGCCAATATAGCTCGTTCACTCAACCAAATATGATCTCTGTAATTTTGAGCAACGTTTGGTAACACCTTTTGAATGAGTTCGGTTTTTGAATCAGTAAAGTGACAAAAACCGTCAGGAAAGGTAATGCAGCCAGTGAAAGAGTCTAAAGCGAAGTTGCCATTACCTATGTCAATTAGTTGTTTTGAAAATATTTCTCCAGATCGATCATTTTGCAACTAGACACGCATATTCTTGCTTAAATTTAGTATTTTTACGTGTTTCCACAAAACGAAGGACTTTAAACATGCATTAAGTTCATCAGCTGGCGTTGACCGTGGAATCACTGGCAATGTTTGACGAAAGTCTCCTGCTAACAAAATCATCGCACCACCAAATCAGTTTTGATTGCTCCGCAGATCTTGTCTAATGCCTCCAAAGACTTTTTATGTGTCATCGTGCATTCATCCCACACTATCAATTTACAATGCTGCAAAATCTTTGCGATTGCAGAGTTCTTCGAAATGTTGCAGATCAGAGTTTCGTTGATTTGCATATTCAACGGAAATTTTAGCGCAGAATGGGCTTTTCGACCGCCTTCCAAAAATGTAGCTTCAATGCCTGATGAAGCAAGTGCGAGTGCAATTTCATTGTGTGAGCGAATTGTTGCTAAAATCAAAGAAATCAAAAAAGTTTTTCCTGTACCACCGGGAGCGTCCAAGAAGTAAATCCCTCCAGTGCCATCATGTACAACTTCCATAAAAGTATCAAATACATACTTTTTTTTGTTGGTTCAACAGCGGAAGATTTATTCGGACTGATTCTCTTAAAGCATCAAGATCGTACAGTTTATCTCGTTGCAACTCTTGATTAAAAGCGTCGTGCATCGGGTGATTGGGCACGGCCATGCCTAATTGAGATAATATTTTGTTTGACATCATCAAGCACATGTCCTCAATTGATATTAACGCCTCGTTCTACATTTCTTCACTGACTTGTAAATTTGGATTTCCTGTTCTAATGCGCATTTGATGCAAGCTATGGTCACACATATCATCTTTGTATTTGATCCATAAATCAATTGGTTTCGATGGGAAGCATGCTGATATAATTATAGAAAACAATGTTCGTATTTGATGTGCTTGTGAAGAAATTATAGCATCATTGAGAGTTTGATCCCAATGAGCGTCATTTTCTAACAGTTGTAAACGTTGACAGGCTTCTCTGTAAGAGCCACACAATTCACCATTAACAGTCCGTAACTGTTGGAATGATGTTAGGCCTCAAACATTGACTAATATAACACTCATCGTTGCTTGGATGGACTGAATAAATTCGATCTATTGCATCGGTGGAATATACATTTCAACCTGGAACTGGTTTTCCTTGTTTCCGTGGTTGAAATTTATTTGTGGATTGATTCCAAGTATTATATTTTGGCATTTCGGAGTATAGCAATGTTCGGGGGAAATCATCATTTTGGCACATTTAAAAAAAAACGGTCAAGGTTGTAGATGATGGTTGAACATCTCGTTGTAATTCGTTGTCTGCCTTGAAATATACTCTTTGACCATTTTCTATATGGTGGTTGAACAACTCGTTGTAATGCGTTCTGTGCCGTGAAATATACTCTTAGACTATTTTCCAAGTGTATGCTAAGTGTACAACAGTGGGGTGTCTTTCATGAATGGGAAAAGAAATATGCGCCAAATTGCTTCATTACTGCTAACATACCGGCCCAATCGGTATTGGGTTACTTAGTCATTGTAATTCTCTGCACCAACTCCAATCACAGCCATGTCACTTCCTTTGGTTACATATTTACAAATGTATTTGATAGATTTCACGGAATGGCAAGATTCAACATTGATGTGCGCCTTGAAAGTCTTTGATAGGATCGGTGAATATGGAACAATCCAACAATTATCAATTTCAATGTCTTGTTTATTAACTTTGACAATTGTTGATCTTCCGTTGTCTGCAGTAGATCGGTGACGATAAAGGGGATAACCATCATTTCCGGTAATTGTTTCTGCTACTTAAGCCCGTGGATAACGCTTTGATTAAGTGTTCCACAGAGACCATGAATCATGTTTTTATAACTACTTCATGGAAGCCTGGATATACTTGTACATCAGGGATTTCAGCTGATATCACTTCATCAACTTCATTTGGTCAATCTTCTCAACCAACCAAATAATAATATGTGCATGAGGCAATCCACGTTTCTGCCACTCCACAGAATACATCCAGCAGCGCGTCTCGCCAAACACTCTATGTTTCACAATGAAATCCATGAAAGATTTCAACCTTTGTTTGAAGACTCTTGCCGTATTTTCATGGGGATCAATGGTTGATTGACCAGGGAATAACTCAAGTTTGATTTATATCCACTGCGGATTGCACGTGAGTGTGATAAATAAATCTGCTGTGCCATAATGACGAACATACGACATGGCATCTTAATCATATTAATGCATATGTTGAGGACTTCCGATGTATGTTTCTGGGAGAATTGCCATCCGGCCGACATTCTCTGCCTTTCCATCCGTATTAATCGCATCTCGAAGGTGAATATACTCTTCAGAATGGAGTTTGGTCTGGTTCAACCTGATGAATATCAATCGCTCTGTTTCAATTTTGACATACATATCAACAGCATATTGGTGAAATAATCGCCGAAATTTCAAGACGTGATTGTCTTCATTTTCACGAACCATCAGGCGGTGTGAATAATAGTTCATTGAACTGAATTTTTTGTTGATTTTGGCACCTGTAAATAAAAGTCTATTTGTTATATATTACCTTGAAAGTTGGCATGAAGTTGTCCCGAACTACATTCGTTGCCCCAAATGAAGTCATTTGGAAGCAGTTGTTATATTTTTGGATATTGGTAAGGAAATGTATTGAATCTGTTCCTGTTGCTGAAACCAATGAGTACAATGGCTCTGATGGCAGAACCAATGGCACTAATTTCACTTTGCCATTTTTGCAACACAATCCAACGGCTTCATTTTTGTATTTCAATACCTTACAATGTAGGCAAACTGAGTTCATAGATCCAATAGAAACGCATTGGTAGGCACTGTAGTCAATTGAAACATCGTAACTAAAAGCAGCTCTTTCAAACCTGCAAGATTATTAGCTGAATGATGTGCTGCACGGGTTTGTGATATCCAAATCCTTTCAATTTCATTTCGCTCTTCACGTTGCTGTGCAGTCCAATTAGAATGAAAATTAGCTTGTTTTCTAGCATTTAGAGTTCTTCAACCCAAATTGCTCTGCCCACGTCTTATGGGCGGCATGAGTCTTGGACTGAGTATAACTGGAAACACACACAAATAAACCAATCAACCAAAGATAAATCGAGGAACTTCAAACTGTATATCGTAGAAAGAGAATGTGTCAAATCTACGGATGAATTCAAGTAGTTTATATTAATTTTAAGGTTAGTTTCATAATTATAAAGTTACTAATTAAATTTAAAATGTTTTTCTTTATATTATGGTTTGGTACTCTTTTGTTTTATTTGAATAAAACGAAACAATAAGTAAATGTGTCGGTTGAGAAGCGAAGATTAAACACAACAAAGAAAATAACATGCACAAATTGAGAATATACTGATAAACTATCAAAGTCAAATTGTATATTGTTTTTTCTTTATATTATGGTTTGGTACTCTTTTGTTTTATTTGAATAAAACGAAACAATAAGTAAATGTGTCGATTGAGAAGCGAAGATTAAACACAACCAAGAAAATAAAACGCACTAATTGAGAAGCTACTGAAAAACTGTCAAAGTCACATTGTATATCGTAGAAAGAGAAAGTGTCAAATCTACGGATGCATTCAAGTAGTTTATATTAATTTTAAGGTTACGTTCATAAAGAGAAAGTGTCAAATCTACGGATGCATTCAAAGTTACTAATTACATTTCAAATGTTTTTTTCTTTATATTATGGTTTGGTACTATTTTTTTTTATTTGAATAAAACGAAACGGTAAGTAAATGAATTGAAAGTCGATTTTAGGGTGTCTGAGATCGATTCAATTAATCGATTCATTGCTCAAATCGATCTTCACGACCCAAAAAAATCGATTCTTCGATTAATTTATCTCAGTTCACCATCCCTAGAATTGACAGCTAGGAACAGTTTGAATGGGAAAAAGAAAAATGTGGTTTATACGTTTTTCAGTGCAATTTTTCCCATTTTTCTCTTCATAAGAACCTTCCTCGGACTTCAACGAATACTAGAGAAAAAAATTAGCCGAATTGGTCCAGCCGTTCTCGAGTTTTTCGGTTAGCAACACATTTAGCCATTCATTTTTATTTATAAGATTAATCCTCTTCTGTGATATCTGCTACAGTATTAATGAAAATACAATTTTTGGAACAAACATGTGTTTCAATTTAGGGAGATACGTAATTTTATTTGACTGCATCTAGTCGGAGAAAATAAATTTTGAGGTAGATTACTGTTAATATTGTTTCTTTCTTTTGTAAATTATTAAATATTGATATTTAATTGTAGCTGTCCAATCTGTCTGATTGACATGCTACAAATCTAATAAAAATACTGAAATATTTGTTAATATTGGATATTCGACTTAAAAGCTGAGTATGTATATGGATGAGTGATTAAGTGAACTGAAGAATTAAGCACGCTGATCCAAACATAACTTATTAATCCCTTTTGTTTTAAATAAATTTGATTAATCTTTTCTTTAATTTAAGGTGCCTGGAAAAATTGAGAATTCCTCCTGGAGAATCTGTAAAACACAGAAAATTTGGTTAGATTTTTATCTTAGAGGTGTCTCTATACTTCCTCTTGACCACTTCAAAGAGAGGAGTAATGTGATTGTCAAAAAAAATTAACTAGAGAATTTGATAAATGTCGACGTTTCATAGCCCACTAAGTTCTAACAAGTTATATTCGCGAAGCCTGTCTGTTTGTCTGTCTGTCTGTGCATCCGTCTGTCTGTATCTCGGCCTAAAGCCGAACCCGTTTTACCAATAGGACTAAAATTGGTACCTAGGCTCTCATAAGTTTGACCCGAGGAGTTTTGAAAATTAGTTATCTAACCCTAAAATAACTGGTATTTTTACAGAAGGGTAAAAAGAAATTTTCTCAAAATCCGCTCTAACGATTTTCATTAGCCATTGTTTAAATTACAAACAAAATAAAAAAAATCATTTTCCCATTGAATAAGCGTAAATTTTTATCATAGCTCTGCTACTATTTTAGATGCGAAATAACTTATAGTAAATTCGTGGAACTATTAAACATAATAATCTTGAATTGGAATATTTTGTTTATAAAACCAATATATTCTAAGCTATAGGCAACTATATTCATTTTTACGTGCAGCTCTTTGATATCATAAAGTAATTGTTATGCTCTTTAATAGACAGAGATGTTCCTCTTTTTTCAATGTTTCTGTAACAGTGTAAATTATTTAATCTATGCTCTTTGGTGGGGTGTTTCTGCAGAAATATTTAATATTTCGTTTCACAAATCTTACGAGTTTTCAGTAAACGTTTGTTTTAAGATAAAAGAGAGAAATTTTGTGCCTTTCACCATACTATTTATGTTCTGATCATGTTAGATTGGGAAGTTAACGTATTTATATAGTAATTGTTATTTTGATATTTAACTAAAGTGGTCGTTTATAAAAGTGATTACTTGAGTTACTAAGCATCTTCACACGTTAACGCTGTGGGAGGTATTACTTCAACAACTTAAAAAGGTAACATAGCATTCGAAAATAACCTTTTAAAATAATTTGCAGGTTTACACAGTGAGGTGTGATCGGCTCATGGACCACGAGTCGTGTTAAAATATCAATATCTATGAAATATTAACTAAAATTTTACAATATAATAAAATATTGATGGTGGGTACGTAGAGAAATGCACCCTTCTCGTTTAATTTAGTTTTCTCTTGATGATGAGGTTTGAGGTCAAATCTTAATTTGAAATGCAATGGTGGGTTTCCCTAAATAAAAAAATACAGGAAAATTCTCTATAAATTCTAGTCTACTAGTCCATAGCCAGCTGTATATTATGTATGTTAATTGGTGATAGACCCGCCTCGGTGTCGTAGCTAGCTAACGCGCTAGTTGTGTTGATCTAGACTGCCGAGAACGAGTAGATCGAGGTTCTAATCTCGGTCGGGTGACAGAATGGACGCTATTATTACCAGGTGTCCGATATCATGTAACGTCTGTAACATCTATGTAGTTTTAGGCCTACTACAAATCACTGTCACTTGGACAAGCAATGATTTATTTAACATTGTTTACAGGTTATGCTCTTATGTACTAATTACGCTAATGGTTTTAGGGATGAGGTAGGTTATATATATTTTAGTGAAGAGAGAGTGGAAAACCACTTCTCATTGACGATATTTTTATGAATTGGACACATCGAGAAATATAATTGTACGCCCAGCATCTTCCTGGAATAACTTAACAATAATTTCAGTACTCTCGAATTCACCCACACTATAGCCCTAGAACATGCCCCCTTTTTGAATGTTTATGTCTTTAGTGAAAATAATACTATTCGCATGACAGCTCACACACATAAAACCTACGAACTACTACCACAGCAGCCACACGTCTTATACTAAGAAGTGTCTCCACTAAAGCTTGGCCAATCTATTTTCCACTCAAAAAAAGCTTTTATTATCTATTTACTTATTTATTAATTAAATTATGGTTTTTGTTAGTCTTATATGTATTTTTAAATTCTTAATTTTTCAGCAAATTATCTATCTAGTCAAGCCTCCATCCTGTTGCATCAATTTGGCTACACAGAGAGTCTTAAGCTATTTTTTTTTTTCAAGCATATAGTCCCACATATCTATATTTGTGTTGTTTTATGTGTAATATATGTGTCTCTTGATATATAAAAAAGGAATGATTCCAATAATTCAAAACAATGTGTAGCTGTGAGATTACAAAAGAGTTGGAAGTTTGAAAAGTGTGTCTGTCCCTATCTACAGTAGCCTCATGGCTTCTTTGGTACCGACTGACAGCGCACAGCTGACTTCTGACAGTCAAAATTTAGGTATATACCTAATTTTTGATTGTCAGAAGTGACAATTGGTAAACACATGTTTTTGCAGATCATCTGATTTGGCGTAGGGATACGTAATTTGGTCTGGTAACTTTTTAAAGCTGTCAGCTGTGTGCTGTGAGCTGTCAGTCAGCACAAAAAAAAGCCATGGGGCTACTGTAAGTATCCTACTGTTTATAAAGTAATGTTGGAACATATCTTCATGGTCTTTCAAAACAATACAATAAATAATTTAAATATTATGAAACGTGAGTCTCAGTAGATACATTGAATTGGATTTTTTGTTACATTTTTATGGTATTATTTGTTAGATGTTTATGTTATTTTAATTTTAGGTAGCAATGCTCTAAAAAGTTGAGCAATTTTTCTTTGTGAATGACAAAATTATTAAAATAAATATTGAAAGATCTGAAGTGGGTTGTTAAGTAAGCGCATCCGCATGGTACTCCATTGTCCATTTATCTCGTATCCTTAATTCTTCGTGATTAGAGTTATGTTACCCAACATTTCATTACATCATGCCTTGTTACACCATAAAACAAACACAAAGAATGTTACATGTGTGCAGTCGACCAGTTACCACATCTAAATTGTAAAAGAGACTTTTTTGTGTGTGTTTATTTTCTTAATACTAGTCTGAGATGTTGGAATATCTTCACTAATGAGACAGTGATAAAGTTGCAATTAAAGATTAAAATTTCAAAGTAAGCCTGTTATTTAAGATCTGGAAACTCATATTACAACAGTGGTGGATATAAAAAATATTACAATATTGCATTTACATTCGTATCCAATTTAATTGAATATGTAAAGATAAATTATCATATACCTCTAATTGTGTAAAGGAAGAGTGAGAAAATGTTTTAAAATAACTTTTCTCAGCACCCCTTTAACGAGATTTGAACCCTAGCCAACATGTCACCGTCGAGTCTATCGCGAGAGTGATGCCTTGTGACCACCAATGTGAGTGATTGTATCATAAAATATCAAACTAAACTAAAATACAACTATTTATATAAAGCAGTTTAACTTGTTTATTGCTTGTGGTTCCGTTGTCTTCGAGCTCTAACAATCCAACAGGCATATAAAATATTAGGTACTTCCTTACATGAAATTGAATTTTTCAAGAAGAGCCATAATATAACGCAGTTCCTTCTTTATGATTATATATATATAGCTCGCCCGAATAATGGTTTTAGGGGTCCAATCAGTAAATCTCTAAAAGGAGAGGTTCACACAGGACGACTGTATCTTTATAATTGGAAATTACTGACCTTTACAGTGATTCAAAAAGTTTACACTAAATTGTCTGATGTAAGTAATATTTGAGACTATTAATATTATATAACGACAATGCATTAAAAAACAAAACAAAGTTTTACAATATTATTGGTATTACTTAGAAACAAATTTTATTACGGTTATTAAATGATTTTTCAATACAAATTGTCTGTGTTAGAGAAGGTGTTATTTATTAGTTAAGAAATACATTAAATTGGTAAATAAGTCTTTGTATCTTGTGAAGAATGAGCATGTAAAATAATGACTAGTCAAGAAGATCAAACCCCTGAATTAGACCAGACGGAAAGTTTGAAGGTTGTGAAACAATATCCACCTTTAGAAAATTTGAGAATCCTAAAGAATATATTTGTATTGGGATTTTCAGTCACGCTTAATTTTTTATCTATTGCCGTGAGTACCCTTCAAAGCAGCCTACATACGGAACATGGACTCGGAACTACAGGAATGGCATGCGTATTTATCGGTAGTATTTTTGGCAACATTTTCCTCCCAGCCTTTTTCGTCCGATATCTCGGCTGCAAATGGACGATTTGTATGTGCATTTTGTTGTCCATCCCATACATGATAGCACAGTCATTCCCAAGTTTCTGGACGATCCCTTTAACCGGGCTAATTAGTGGCTTGTTTGGTGGTCCATTGAGCGTAGCTCACTCCACCTACACAAGCATAATGGGTGAGGTTTATTCAAGAATAACCAACAAAGACAAAGAGGTAGTTCTAAGTAGGTTTTTCACAATTATACATTTATTTCTTCAGCTGCCGAACTTCATAGGAAATGGCATAACAACTGGCATACTCTCTAGTGATTCAAAAATAGTGAGTAGAGAAGATTTTGACTACCATAAGTATTGTGGACCCAACTTTTGTCCATATTTGACGATTGAAAACGCTACTGCAATCATAAAACCGGCAAGAGAAACGATGTATATAATGACAGGAGTGTTTATTGTGCCAAAAGTATTTTCTGTTGTGCTCATGGCACTATTTTTGGATCCTCTTGCAAGGTACTCTGTTTTCGACTCTCGAAGAGACAGCTTTAAGTTGAAGGGTTTCCAGTTGCTTTTCGTAACTTTGCAAAATCTCCGTGACAGAAAACAACAGTTGCTCGTTTTTCTTTCGCTTTGGATCGGAACCATAAATTCTTTCAGCTTGGCAGAGTATCCAATGGCGTATATCACATGTGGTTGGGGTATTCAATACGTTGGGTATGTGAAGATGTCTTATGGACTTGCTGCAGTTTTAATTGCCCTAATAGTGTCATGGGTTGGGAAATACATCCATAGAAGTATTCTTATTTGTGTTGCTATGGTGGTGAGCCTGGTTAATTTGATAGTTCTAAGAATCTGGACACCAACTCCTTACACACCTGTTATATATTTTGTTGTCGCAATGTTAATGGGGGGTTGCTGGAACATAAATTATCCTTTGAACTATGCTTCTGCCAGTGTTTTGTTTAAGGATAAGCAAGAGGGTGCATTCAGTAACATAGCTTTATGGCTAGCAATAGGAAGTGTTATGGGTTTCTTGTATAATCCTCATATATGTGCAGATATTAAGATATACATATGTATGATACTTAATATTCTAGGAGTTGTCTCTTACATTTTTGCTGAGATATTATATAGGAAATCTCAAGAACGCACGAGAGAACCTGAAAATTCTGAAGAGGTATCAACTTGACAATCCAAACCGAATATTTTTAAATAAAACATTTTCAAGTTTTTTGTTTTATATCATTGAACATTTTAATGATAAATTAAACATAATTATGTGTTAAAATATAATCATATCTAAAAAAAATTACATTGACATCGATATTACTACTCCATTTACGTTGCCATGTTTACATTTCATTGAATTATAACTAATTTGTGTATTTGCTAATTTATTTAGTTTACATTTGCGATCCATGGTTTATTTTCATTAGACTACCTTTCTGGCATCAGGAGTTGCTATGTTTTACATTTTTACTAATAAATATTGGAAATGAAGGTCTATATTCACAGTTGGTGGCGTACCACTGCTATGAGTAACTAATTAGGGAGCATTTTTGATATTGGTCTAGTCAGTGTGTTGGCTTCACTTAAAAATTATGACTATGCAGAAACGTGTTTAACACTTCTATGCGTCTGGGAAACTTAACTCTTAAATTGCACCTTTACTGGGGTATTTTCATGTGTCTCGTACTTTATGAATTAAAAACAAACTGTTGTCTGTGTACCTGAGACCCATGTCATGGGCGAGTTCAAATTTAGGTGGTATAGTGCTCAGAAGAGTTTGTTGAGTGGGATGCTGAGGATGTAGAGCTACCCTTGAAATCACCAGGGGGGAGGGCCAGCTAAGAAACTTGCTTGTAAAGCCTGACTTACACACTCGTTGAAAATATAGATCAGTCTCTGCATAACAGGTGAAGTAATTCACACGCTATATAAATGTATGCTGAACCATGATGTTTTGCAAAGCATACTAGAAACAGTTTATTAGCTATATGATTTATTTTCTAATTGCTAAAAATTATTTTAGATTACTTTACATGGATGTTTCCAGATTATAATGATGTGTTGTGACACATTTCAGCACATCGGTAAACACGTTCTTTCAAGTATTCTCACAACATAATACGAGGAAGTTGGCATGTATATAGTTATCTCACGTCTATGAATATATTAAGTTAGATGGTTTGGAAACATAGTTAGTTTTCCCAAACAGATGTTGCGTAGCAGAGAAGATAAAGCGTAAACTATTTAAACTCGAGCCAATTGACCGTAGTGGGTGGCGCTGAAATC
The DNA here is from genome assembly GCA_039000515.1 of Timema cristinae. Taxonomy (NCBI): domain Eukaryota; kingdom Metazoa; phylum Arthropoda; class Insecta; order Phasmatodea; family Timematidae; genus Timema; species Timema cristinae. The sequence continues at coordinate 31,016 of JBCFYV010000091.1, read as the reverse complement.
TCTACTGGAATAGCACTCGTCATCCGACTACATTTCTACTGTTGTGGTATTTTGTCGAACGTATCAGTCGAACTCACTATTTGCTGGTAGCGCGAATATACATTGTTTCTTTTGGGATGTTGCTACGCAGAATATGATGATTAGGATACACTGTAGGTAGCATGACTATCTAAAACTGTTTGGTTCAACACGATTTCCACGACTTGTCTTCTTCCTTCTCGCCTATCTTAACGGATATTAAAACAATAATTTAAAGAAGATGTACTGGTATCCCAATTTCCATCATAGAATAATTTGAGGTTCAAAAATAGGCTCAGTCATATTTCTAATTGCATTGTTATAGTAATAATTATACTCTATTGCACTTAAATAGGGTTTAAAAATTAAAACTGTTACTAGTTTATTATATTTTCGATAACCTTTTTTATTTTGCTACGTATCTCTGTTTGCTACTCTATCCTAATCAACTCACGAGACATGGAATTTTGTTTAAAAAAAACATGCATGGTGCGAGCTATACCGACCGAGTGGCCACGACCGTTACTGATAATAGTTCTAATATTTTCAGATAGAGGGTGTCATGTGGTCATCACCGTGAGCCCTGCTGTCGTTAGTCTCAATTTTATAAACTGGAGCTGCTACTTCTTTATTCAAGTAGCCCCTCATTTGTCCTCATGAGGTTGAGTTAAGCCCAGTTCCAGATTCACTGCTTTATAACAAATCTGTAAGAGTCGGTGAACAAAACTGGGTCATTGTATTCAGGAACTCTGACCACTAGACCACAGAGGTTGGGTCAACTGATATAAAATGTGATAGTAAAGAGTATTCGATGTTTAATGTAAAGGGCGTTGCCTTCTTTAAGGGACACATTTTCACACTGTGATACTGCTTTGAAGAATAAAGTTTTTTAAGCTTAAAAACAACTTAAACGAACCTTAGTAGTGGTTTGGTAAAATTGTATGTTTGGACACTGTTTCAGGAGTAATTTATTTGTTTCACAAAGATCATATAAATGATTTTATTTATTAACTAGATCCGAGTTGGTACAGTGCAATTTCGAGTAAAACTTCATTGAAAGTAACTATTCTTACATTTTCATACATTTATTAGTATTTCAAAAATGTAAAGATTTAATGCAACAGGTATGCTTCATACACACTTAATGATAACAATCACCCTAACCAAAATCATTTTGGGCCTCTCTGATGAGCTTAACCACGGTGTTACCTGTCAATGTGAGCTATTTACCTTTAGGTTAGATGGTGTGTACATGATGACATAGTTGGCCTCCATATTAGCATAAAACATCCTTTAAATTATTTTATTGTGTTTTGTAGATTAACATAAGTTATTCTAAAACAATAATTGTGAAGAAATACTCTCATTTATATAAAATAAACTTTAATGTGTTAATTGAAATTAATTTAGGTTTTACCTATAAATTATTAAGACTAAGAAAATACTGTATTATTTTTATATATCCAATCAAAATATTAAAGAAGGCTCACAATAATTTTTAGAATTGTATTCATAGTTCATTAATTAATTCAATTGAAACAAGTAATTACCATTATTATTATAATATTATTATTAAGTGTTCTGTATTATGACAGATCCAATTCTTTTGTCAGTGAAATGTAAACCGCCAATGCACCCTGTCCTCTGCCTCCTCCTTCAGCTCCCAGAATGTTCTTCTTTCCTTCAAGTCATCTAGTATTTTAATCCTCCTTCCTAAGCTCCTCTTTCCCTCAACCTTTCCTTCTATGACGTCGTGTAGAAGACAGTTCCTCCTAGAGATGTGTCCGATCCTATTTGCTTTGCACCAAAGAATCACATCCAAAATAGATCTCTTCTCACCCACTACTCTTCTTAGGACTTCATTTGTCGCCCTGTCTGTCCTCCTGATATCCTAAAGTCTTCTAGAGCGCCACATTTCAAAGCTCTCCAAGTATTTCTATTCCATCTTCCAAACAGTTCAAGTTTTTGCTCCATACAGTGCGACTCCAAATGTATCATTTCATCAGTTTCTTTCTCAGTTCCAAACTCAACTTTTTGTTCAGCAGTGACCTATTTTTATTGAAAGATTCCTTGGCCATTGTGATCCTTTACCTAATTTCTTTAGTTCAGTAGGCATCCTTTGTCAGCAGACTTCTCAGGTGCTTGAAGTTCTCTACGTTTTCAAACTCCTGGTTTTCAATTTTGATTTTCACTTGCCCTTCAATTTTTTAAATCGCCATCACTTTTGACTTCTCAATGTTGATCTCCATACCATATCTTATTCCTATCTCAACTATATGGTTTATCATTTCCTGTCATTCTTCTTCATTTATGGCCATCAATGCCAGATAATCTGCATATTTATTGTGTTCGTGACGCGTGCTCCTATCCTGAAATTGCCACACCCATCTAGGCTTTCATGATCATCCCCTCGACATATAATTTGAACAGACTAGGTTAAAAATCACATCCCTGTCTCATTCCTCTTTCTATCTCTGCTCCCTTGTTCTCTCCATCACTTAGCCTCACCTTTATTCACAGTCCCAGTTACAAGTTTGCAATCAGCCTTCTATCCCTCCAGTTTATGCCGATCTTCTTGAGTATTTCCACAAGTTTTTTCCATGTCACTCTATCAAACGCCTTCTGCCAGTCAATAAAACCAATGACTTCCAGCACTCGTTATGAAATTATTATCAGCATACCGATGGCATCTTTGACTCATTTTCCTTTTCTGAATACAAATTGGTCTTATTCCATCACACTCTCTATTTTCTGTCCCATTCGCCTGTTGAATATTCTTGCCACGATCTTCCCCACATGAGAGATGAGGCCTATATTACTATGGTCACTGAATTTATTGGCTTTCTTCTTCTTCAGAGCCACCATGGTTACGTCTATAAAGTCTTTGAGCCATTCTCCTGTTACGTAGATCATATTTATAAGTTTTGTCAGAGCCATTAATCCTTTGTTTCCCAGTTCCTTCAGATGGTCAGCTGGTATGTCATCATATCCAGCATCTTTCCTTCTCCGCATGTCCTTTATGGCTCTCTCCACTTCATTCTTTAAAATATTCTAAGTCCTTTTAGTCTTCCTCTACCTTTGCTTCCGCTTCAATCTCTAGTTTGCCTGGTCTATCTTCCTTGTCATACAGTTCTTCTATATATCTTTACCAAATCGTAAGAATCTATCTGTGATCCGTCACTATCTGACCTTTGGGGTTTTATATGATTATTGTTCGCACACCTTTGTTTTCATACCCTCTCAGTTCCTTTGATTTCTGGTTCATGAGGTTATACCTTTTTTTTTTCATTTCAATAATCTCATCCCACATACTCTCTAAGTGGTCTTTCCTAGCATTGTCTGTTTCTCCTCTTAACTTGTTTAGCCTTATATATCTTTCTTTGTTGACTCTTTCCATTTTATAAAGCATTTATGTTGTTACCCAGGGCTTTTTTGTAATCCTATTCACTTTTCCAAAATTGTCATTTAGCACATCCAAAAAATATTATTAACGCTATTCCATTTTCCTTCCACACTTATCTTCTGAAAATTCACTTAACTGTTTTTCTATTGAATTTTTAATTTATGTCACTCTTGCTTCTTAAATTTTCTAAGTCCCATCTCAGTCTTCTCTTGCTCATGTTACTAAGCTTTTTCAGTCCTGTTTCAATGTATGCCAACAGAATGTTATGGTCCGAATCAATGTTGGCACCTGGAAATGTCTTCAGATCCTTCATCCCATTCCTGAATCGCTACTTGACCAGGATGTAGTCTAGTTGGTACCTGCTACTGTGTCTTGTGTTCTTCTATGTATATAGTTTTGTATTCCGTTTTTGAACTAGGGTTTGTCACCACCAGATAATTACGCTGGTAGAATTTAATGAGCATCTGCCCTCTGTTGTTTCTCTTCCCCAGTCCCTGTAGCCCTATGATCTTCTGCTCCCATTCTTCTTCGACTAAACTGTTTCAGTTACCCATGTTGATTGTGTTCACTTTCCCTCTTGCTTCATGTTGAATAATATATTCGATTCATCGTATATTTCTTCAACCTCAACATCATCGTGGTTAGTTGTTGGCATACATACTTGTACTATAAAAATATCTACTGGTTCAGCGTTTAATTTCACAAACATTAATCTCTCACTATGACACTGTGACGCCCACAACCAGGACGGAAGCGTGTGTAAAGAACAACCATGTGATCACAAGAGAAAACATAGTTTTATTTAAATTTGGTTAATTACAAAGGTAGTGTAGATACATAGTATAGTCCAAAAGAAAGGCATAGAGAGCCTACGGTTAGTCTGGCAAAACTTTGACTTTAGCCATCACAAATATACTTAATGTTTACTGCCCTCACAGGGGAAATTATTGGAGTGCAAATTCTGACATCTAAATTTAAACTGGCCGCCCAAAGGCGCATATAACTCCAAAAACCAAGATGGCCGACATTTAGTTATGAATACCAATGACGTTAAACAAAATATATATAATATAGAACCCATAAAAATTAACTTTTGATCCCTAAAAATATATATAATATAGTGGTTAAGTATCTTACAAATAGACCCAACAATAGCCGTTAAATCCTAATCCTGAGTAACAACGCATAATCTAATAATACAATATAGAATAAAATTCATAGAATGAGTTTCGTAAACCAACGTTACACCCATACATCTTAGCGTGAAAACCTCATCAGAAACAAATGAAATATAAATAAACTTCGTGGCTAAAGCGAGCATTGTATATTCTCTAATACCCTCTGAAACCTAAGAAAATATCAAGGCAACCGCTTAGTTACTCTAAGTTACTCTAAGTTAATCTAAGTTAAGATAAGGGCGCGCCAATAGTACAAAAGAAGTACTGAAGTCAATCAAGACTTCCCCTTGAAAACTAACATAATAAACTTGCGGTTCACCCGCGTTAGACCCCATTTATAAATCATAGTAACATTAAAAAGCCCAAACAGTAATTTTGAATAAGTATCCCCCCCCCCCATTTAAACCAGAACTGAATTTTGAAGAATATTCCCAAACATTAGTTTTATACCGGCGCCCTCACCTTGAGTAAGCCAGTGGTACAATCAGTGCTGCTCTAAACAACACCAGCTATTTTATAGTACACACAGTCCACACATGTTCTCAGAAGAGGGGGGGAAAGGAGGGTGGATACAATGAGCAAAGGAAGGGAGAAGACTAGCGCTCTGGAAGTGTAGCGGACAGTCCAGTAATTACTCGAAGAAGGGAGAACACTCGAGAAGCGGAGACGGAAATTGGCTTAGTCAAGTTGAATTATAGTTTGTTGTGAGTCGGGGCCAGGATGACGAGTGAGGCGTCGACCAGCGTCTCGTTTCAGTCTTATTCATTGAAGCCACGAGAGAGGTTGTTTTGGTGCGTGAGTTAGTGTTCCATCAGACGGAGAGAAGCCACGCCAGCCTTGGTGAGTGTTGTAACTCCATATTACAGGGTGATAGGCGTTAGATATTTGTTGTTTGGAACATCGTTATAACACGTTACTTTGGTTAGACTTTCCACCACTTCATTTTTCATCACTATTGCCTTCCTTTCTTTGCACTATTTTCACCTGAGTAGAACATTGTGTAATATCCAAAAAAACTATTTCACCTTGATTCTTCCACCAGACTTCACGTAAGCCGCAATTTTCACACCACACCTTTCCATTTTCAAATTTTCCATTTTCCCACCCCTTCTAATAGTCCTTACATTCCATGTTCCTATGCTGAAATGGAAAGTTTTATTTGCTGATTCTTTGTTGATCGCTCCTTCTGAAATAGACCCCACCCGAAGATCCGAAAGAAGGACTAGTTTTCCTCCGGAATTGTTTTCCCTAAGAGGAGCCATCTTTTTTTTTTCTCCTTGACAAAGGGGGTTTTCAGGGAAAAGATAGTGTGGCAGTTTTACCGTTCCTTGTCCACATCGCAGCACCATGGCTGAACTATCACTCCATGCGGTTAAACGCGTTGCTGTTTGATCTTGAACCATCTCAAGCATCATTTGAGCTGTGCTTCAAGTTGATCCTGATATCACTGTTTCTCGGTACTAGGCACGTAAACCTGTTCAGAGGGACGTTATATACCCCATGTCATTTGGTCCTTACAGAACTGAGCCACCACTGACCTTATTACGGCCATTATTCCACCACACTCTTGATGCTGTTGCCCACACTCCGATACATGTAAGCTTCTGTTAAATTGTACCCATGTTTGCTCAGAGAGAGCTGGTGTCCCATGGGTCGGATTAAGGGACATGTATGAGACCATGCTGTCACACAAAAGTATAAAATGCTAAACATTATTAAAATATAATTTGTAAACATTTAAAATGGTTGATTAAAAGAAAAAAATTAATATCCATAAATGACATTACATTCATTATCTTAATAATATATTCTTACTCTCCGTTTACTAAGTATAGTAGCTGGTTAATCCTGTCTGGTCTCACGGAGCTGTAACTTGTAAACTGATGCCAGAGCTTAGTATACCTTATACCTTAAAACTGTGACTCATAGTATCTTATTGTTTGTTAAACTGGGACCAGTATAAATGTCCCTTAAAGTATACGTGGAACCAAAAACCATAAAATATTATGATCATTTTTATCTGGGGAGCTGTAGTTTATCTCCTACTTTAATTAATACACCATTTGGAGATACAATTCAGGATTTTTCCTATGGCTGATTTTATATATATATATATAAAATCAGCCATAGGAAAAATCCTGAATTGTACTTTAATTAATACACCATTTGGAGATACAATTAAGGATTTTTCCTATGGCTGATTTTATATATATATATATATATATATATTATATATATATATATATATATATATATATATATATATATATATATAAAATCAGCCATAGGAAAAATCCTTAATTGTATCTCCAAATGGTGTATTAATTAAAGTACATCTGTAACGTTTACGCTTTATTTATTATTTAATGCTCAATCTTATAAATAATAAATAAAGCGTAAACGTAATAAATGTACTTTAATTTGTCATAATACTGCTAGATGGCATCACAATCGACAAACAGTGTATTATGAATAGTACAGCACATGAATAAAAGCGGGGATAGCATGAGCTAAAATTAATTATATAATTGGAAATGAAACAATTATAGAGGGTTTTAATTTTTGTCTATGACTGGAAAAGTAAAGATCATATTGTACGATGTATTTTGTCATTTATGGTAATCTTACAATTTAAGACACAAAAATAATAATTGTTTCTTAGATCGTACAACACGTATTTTTCAACATAGGTCTATAGCATTAAATATGAAAAGATTAAATCAATTAAGGGGAAATTAACTTATTAGAATGGGATGTCATTTTATAGCCGCTTCAAATAAAGGAGGAATAATGGGTGCTAACTGATTGGACTCCGCCTCTTGAGGGCTAGCAGGATGCCGACGACACTAAACAGACGTCATATAAATGTATACAACACCTTTGCGTTGCTGTCTCTGTGATTGGCGTGGGAGAATACAACCAGAAAAGTCTTCATTGGAATATTCTGGATGCGGTAGAGAATGTGCAGGGGACAGTAACGGCCGAAAATGTCTGATGCTATACCTTGAAGTTGTAACATGTTATGAGACCAACGGGGATTTTTGTTTGTTTTTAATGCCAAATACGACTTTAGGCTTGGTAAAAACCTATAGTTATCAAAGTAAACTCCCATACAGTTCTTGTCAATAAATATGATGACCCAAGGCACCCCAGGTTTAGTGTGTGTATCAGTGTTGATGACGAAGGTGGTAGGGCACGCTATTCTCGTAGGCAGTTGATCAGCAGAGAAAATACCTGAGCGTACAGAATGGAATCACGAAATTGTTGTCAGTACATGTCTTATAGTGTGTGCGGGTCCATCTTCAACCAACCAGTCTAAAAGTCCCCAAACATCGCGTCCGAACATAAATTCCATACAGAGCTCCGTTCCATGCATGTGATAGGACCCAATTTAAGGGTTTTCAAAGACGAACATATACCCTCTCGTGCAGATCTATGATTAGCATATACAGGTGTTTTTATAGAAACATTTTCTTTGTCGTCATTAATGTAATTCTGGAAATCCACAATGACATAAATGTCTTAAACGACGGGGAAAAGGGTGGGTAAAAGCTTATATTAACTCCCAAAACAAGCCACAAAGTGTTTGTCCTGGTCGATGATAAGGGTGATGAAGTAAGGGGAAAGTGAGAATTCTGCAACAGGGGGGAGGGGGGATGGGGGGATGGGGGGGATGTGGGAATAGGAAGGGTTGTAGCACGCGATGGTGGCAGAGGGGTGAGTGTGTGGAGCATCTGGTTTTTTTCTGTGACTCATTAACATAATAATGGATGTTGGGAGGGTTGATGTGTGTGGATGGAGGACTTGGGTGGAGGGGGAGGGGGGCAAAAAATTTTTTTGGGGACACATCGGAGGAGGATGGGGGGGGAGGACGTGACTGGGAGCTGCTGGAGGGGGAGGGTGTTGAAGCGCCAGACTCGGGATGGCTGAGAGGGGGTCGGGGGGGACTAGCATACGGGGGACAGGGTTTTCTCTCCCTCTCTCTCTGCAAATGTGGGTTCAGGTCGTCTCACGGTCTCGATGTGTAGGTGTAGGTGTAGGTGTATTCTATTCTCGAAATGGTAGTAAAACGTATCATGGATTGGGATCCTGGGTAGTATGCTACCTTAGTACAGCAAAGTTAAGACCCTCTACATAAAACTTCAATACCACTCTTGAGTAGATCCGACCTAGATTCGAACCCTAGATGCGACCACCGGAGGGGATCTGAGTGGTCAGTCCTAGGTTGAATCCCTAGATCACAGGAAACAACCTAACGGAACAGGCAACTGATCTAGAAGTCCCGGGTTCAACCTAATGGAACAGGCTACTGATCTAGATGTCTCGGGTTCGGAACAGGCTACAGATCCCTAGGTCCTAGGTTGAATCCCTAGATCACAGGAAACAACCTAACGGAACAGGCAACTGATCTAGAAGTCCCGGGTTCACAGGAAACGACCTAATGGAACAGGCTACTGATCTAGATGTCTCGGGTTCAACCTAATGGAACAGGCTACAGATCCCTAGGTCCTAGGTTGAATCCCTAGATCATAGGATAACAGTATGAAGCCTGGACCAGATTGAAGATAAGCACTCTATCAATAAGAATTAGAATCAGATTGGATACAAGCACTCTTACAATATGAAGTAGAATCAGATTGGATACAAGCACTCTTACAATATGAAGTAGGATCAGATTGGATACAAGCACTCTAACAGTATGAAGTAGAATCAGATTGAAGATAAGCACTCTAACAGTATGAAGTAGGAACAGATTGGAGACAAGCACTCTAACAGTATGAATTAGAATCAGATTGGAGACAAGCACTCTAACAGTATGAAGTCTGCACCAGATTGGAGACAAGCACTCTAACAGTATGAAGTAGAATCAGATTGAAGATAAGCACTCTTACAATATGAAGTAGAATCAGATTGGATACAAGCACTCTAACAGTATGAATTAGAATCAGATTGAAGATAAGCACTCTATCAATAAGAAGTAGGATCAGATTGGGTACAAGCACTCTAACAGTATGAAGTCTGGACCAGATTGAAGATAAGCACTCTTACAATATGAAGTAGGATCAGATTGGAGACAAGCACTCTAACAGTATGAATTAGAATCAGATTGAAGATAAGCACTCTAACAATATGAAGTAGGAACAGATTGGAGACAAGCACTCTAACAGTATGAAGTAGAATCAGATTGGAGACAAGCACTCTTACAATATGAAGTAGGAACAGATTGGAGACAAGCACTCTAACAGTATGAAGTCTGGACCAGATTGGAGACAAGCACTCTAACAGTATGAAGTAGAATCAGATTGAAGATAAGCACTCTAACAATATGAAGTATGATCAGATTGGATACAAGCACTCTAACACTATGAAGTAGAATCAGATTGAAGATAAGCATTCTATCAATATGATGTAGGAACAGATTGGATACAAGCACTCTAACACTATGAAGTAGAATCAGATTAAAGATAAGCACTCTTACAATATGAAGTAGGATCAGATTGGATACAAGCACTCTAACACTATGAAGTAGAATCGGATTGAAGATAAGCACTCTTACAATATGAAGTAGAATCAGATTGGATACAAGCACTCTAACAGTATGAATTAGAATCAGATTGAAGATAAGCACTCTAACAGTTAGAAGTCTGGACCAGATTGAATATAAGCACTCTAACAATATGAAGTAGGAACAGATTGGAGACAAGCACTCTAACAGTATGAAGTAGAATCAGATTGAAGATAAGCACTCTAACAATATGAAGTAGAATCAGATTGAAGATAAGCACTCTAACAGTATGAATTAGAATCAGATTGGAGATAAGCACTCTAACAATATGAAGTAGGATAAGATTGGAGACAAGCACTCTAACAGTATGAAGTAAAATCGGATTGGAGACAAGCACTCTAACAGTATGAAGTAGAATCAGATTGAAGATAAGCACTCTAACAGTATGAAGTAGGAACAGATTGGAGACAAGCACTCTAACAGTATGAATTAGAATCAGATTGGAGACAAGCACTCTAACAGTATGAAGTCTGGACCAGATTGGAGACAAGCACTCTAACAGTATGAAGTAGAATCAGATTGGAGACAAGCACTCTTACAATATGAAGTAGGATCAGATTGGATACAAGCACTCTAACACTATGAAGTAGAATCAGATTGAAGATAAGCATTCTATCAATATTATGTAGGAACAGATTGGATACAAGCACTCTAACACTATGAATTAGAATCAGATTAAAGATAGCACTCTTACAATATGAAGTAGGATCAGATTGGATACAAGCACTCTAACACTATGAAGTAGAATCAGATTGAAGATAAGCACTCTTACAATATGAAGTAGAATCAGATTGGATACAAGCACTCTAACAGTATGAATTAGAATCAGATTGAAGATAAGCACTCTAACACTATGAAGTAGGAACAGATTGGAGACAAGCACTCTAACAGTATGAAGTAGGATCAGATTAAAGATAAGCACTCTAACATTATGAAGTCTGGACCAGATTGAATATAAGCACTCTAACAATATGAAGTAGGAACAGATTGGAGACAAGCACTCTAACAGTATGAAGTAGAATCAGATTGAAGATAAGCACTCTAACAATATGAAGTAGAATCAGATTGAAGATAAGCACTCTAACAGTATGAATTAGAATCAGATTGAGAGATAAGCACTCTAACAATATGAAGTAGGATAAGATTGGAGACAAGCACTCTAACAGTATGAAGTAAAATCGGATTGGAGACAAGCACTCTAACAGTATGAAGTAGAATCAGATTGAAGATAAGCACTCTAACAGTATGAAGTAGGAACAGATTGGAGACAAGCACTCTAACAGTATGAATTAGAATCAGATTGGAGACAAGCACTCTAACAGTATGAAGTCTGGACCAGATTGGAGACAAGCACTCTAACAGTATGAAGTAGAATCAGATTGGAGACAAGCACTCTTACAATATGAAGTAGAATCAGATTGGATACAAGCACTCTTACAATATGAAGTAGGATCAGATTGGATACAAGCACTCTAACAGTATGAATTAGAATCAGATTGAAGATAAGCACTCTAACAATATGAAGTAGGATCAGATCGGAGACAAGCACTCTAACAATATGATGTAGAGTCAGATTGGAGACAAGCACTCTAACAGTATGAAGTCTGGACCAGATTGGAGACAAGCACTCTAACAGTTAGAAGTCTGGACCAGATTGAAGACAATCACTATAGCAGTATGAAGTCTGGAGCAGATTGAAGACAAGCACTCTATCAGTATGAAGTCTTGACCAGATTGAAGACAGGCACTCTAACAGTATGAAGTCTTGACCAGATTGAAGACAAGCACTCTAATAGTATGAAGTAGAATCAGATTGAAGATAAGCACTCTTACAATATGAAGTAGGATCAGATTGGATACAAGCACTCTTACAATATGAAGTAGGATCAGATTGAAGATAAGCACTCTATCAATAAGAAGTAGGATCAGATTGGGTACAAGCACTCTAACAGTATGAAGTCTGAACCAGATTGAAGATAAGCACTCTTACGATATGAAGTAGGATCAGATTGGAGACAAGCACTCTAACAGTATGAATTAGAATCAGATTGAAGATAAGCACTCTAACAATATGAAGTAGGAACAGATTGGAGACAAGCACTCTAACAGTATGAAGTAGAATCAGATTGGAGACAAGCACTCTTACAATATGAAGTAGGAACAGATTGGAGACAAGCACTCTAACATATGAAGTCTGGACCAGATTGGAGACAAGCACTCTAACAGTATGAAGTAGAATCAGATTGAAGATAAGCACTCTAACAATTAGAAAGTTATGGATCAGATTGGATACAAGCACTCTAACACTATGAAGTAGAATCAGATTGAAGATAAGCATTCTATCAATATGATGTAGGAACAGATTGGATACAAGCACTCTAACACTATGAAGTAGAATCAGATTAAAGATAAGCACTCTTACAATATGAAGTAGGATCAGATTGGATACAAGCACTCTAACACTATGAAGTAGAATCAGATTGAAGATAAGCATTCTTACAATATGAAGTAGAATCAGATTGGATACAAGCACTCTAACAGTATGAATTAGAATCAGATTGAAGATAAGCACTCTAACAATATGAAGTAGGATCAGATTGGATACAAGCACTCTAACAGTATGAAGTAGAATCAGATTGGAGACAAGCACTCTAACAATATGATGTAGGAACAGATTGGAGACAAGCACTCTAACACTATGAAGTAGAATCAGATTGGAGACAAGCATTCTATCAATATTATGTAGGAACAGATTGGAGACAAGCACTCTAACACTATGAATTAGAATCAGATTGAAGAAAAGCACTCTAACAATATGAAGTAGGAACAGATTGGAGACAAGCACTATAACAGTATGAAGTAAAATCGGATTGAAGATAAGCACTCTTACAATATGAAGTAGAATCAGATTGGATACAAGCACTCTAACAGTATGAAGTAGGAACAGATTGGAGACAAGCACTCTAACAGTATGAATTAGAATCAGATTGAAGATAAGCACTCTAACAATATGAAGTAGGATCAGTTTGGAGACAAGCACTCTAACATATGAAGTAGAATCAGATTGGAGACAAGCACTCTTACAATATGAAGCAGGATCAGATTAGAGACAGGCACTCTAACAGTATGAATTAGGAACAGATTAGAGACAAGCACTCTAACAGTATGAAGTCTGGACCAGATTGAAGACAGGCACTCTAACAGTATGAAGTCTGGAAAGTTCAAAAAATATTATTTCCAGATATGACAAGTATATTCTCCCTCTCACAGGTCTCGAAGTATCCAGCAAATGTGGGTTCACTTCCCAATTCCTATCTCCCTCCGATGGTCAGGTGTGTTAGGATAACCGTACTTAATCGATGAATTGTTTTCAGGTTAAATGTGAATAGTTACACCCGTATGTGTATAGGTGTGTGTGTGTTTTGATAACCGTACTTAATCAATGAATTGTTTTCAGGTTAACAATACGAGGTTCGAACCTTGCTTCCCAGGATAATTGTACTCGAAACTAATATGGCTCATTCATGCGGAGGGGGGAGAGTAAACATTGAATTGTTTTCAGGAACAGGCTACAGATCTAGATGTCCAGCGTTCAATCCTCGGTAAAATGTATCATGGATTGGGATCCTGGGTAGTATGCAAGGTTAGAACCCCCAGGAACTCGCATTCACTTTCAGTACACCCCGGATCTCCTCGCCATCGTCAGAGGGGTTGCTTCAGTGTCTCGTACGGTCGAGTCACGGTCATTCATCAGGGGGGGGACGGGGGGGGGTGAATCCTGGATAACTCAGCGGTAAGAGGGTTCTTCTTCATTGCGAGCAGTTTAACGGTGGCGGTCTGGCATTCCTCGGTGAGGAAGGGTTTGTGGCGGGACTGAGGTTTGAACCCCGACCGTCAGCATAGAAGTCTGACACCTTACACCTAGACCATCAGCTCGCCCTGGTAGCGCGTATGATGATGGTATTAGTTAATAATCTTTTAAAATCTTTAGGTTCGAACCAGCTTAACACTTAAGATTTAAATCAATTAGAACTTTCATCTACGATATCTAAACATCGCGTTCGTCAAAGTTTAAAGGTGGTTGCTTTAATAATCTTTTAAAATCTTTAAAAAGATTTGTTTACATCATTAGGTTCGAACCAGCTTAACACTTAAGATTTAAATCAATTAGAACTTTCATCTACGATATCTATCATCGCGTTCGTCAAAGTTTAAAGGTGGTTGCTTAGAGTTCAGTCATTTATTATCTTAAAAAAAAACAACTAGCAATTCTCTTATAGCTTAGTACAGTAAAGTTCAACAAAATACGCCTAATACATTGCTAATTCTTAGTTAGGCTGGATATAATATACAAACTAAGCAAGTCGTCATATTAGCTTAGTCAGCAAGTTCAACCATAAAATACAGTCATATTACATTAGCCAAAGTTCAAACGATCTTAATCACCTTTTCATTAATTCTTTTACAAGATTCATACATTTAATAAAGTTAATTACATTACGAAGTTCAACCATTAATTACCTTAAAAATTCATCTGAATATTGAATTAAGCAAAGTTCAAACAATCCTCCTTAAAAAACAAACAGTTACTTCATTTGAATATTGAATTAGCCAAAGTTCAAATTACCATTAAATGAGGATGTAACAAGGAGATTGGTTAAATACACTCTCTTCAACACCTCACCTAGTAGAATCGTAAAAGTTCTGCATGTGTAGATTTAAACCATTCCTAAATCAGTTACTTCATTTGAATATTGAATTAGCCAAAGTTCAAAAAAACTTAATCACCTTTAAAGTTCTATCATTTATCAGCTTAGTACGTTAAAGTTCGATCATAAACATACATCATTAATACATTAGCCAAAGTTCGAACGGTCTTAATCACCTTTCATTAATCTTTTACAAGATTCATACATTTAAAAAAGTTCAACCATAAACATACAGTGCATTAATTACATTGGCTAAATTGCTATATCAAGTCCCTCTACATTCATCCCGACAACCAGTAGCTTTTTTTTTACATCAGAGCGGTTCATATTTGAATACCATTATTAGCCAAAGTTCAAAAAATCTTAATCCCCTTTAAATGAGACTGGATTATAACGAAGCTAACAATATTTTTCTAAAACACAGGCAAAGTTCGTCATTTATTAGCTTAGTACAGCAAAGTTCACCAAAACATACAGCATAATTACATTAGCCAAAGTTCGAACGATCTTAATCACCTTTTCATTAATTCTTTTACAAGATTCATACATTTAATAAAGTTAATTACATTACGAAGTTCAACCATTAATTACCTTAAAAATTCATCTGAATATTGAATTAAGCAAAGTTCAAACAATCCTCCTTAAAAAACAAACAGTTACTTCATTTGAATATTGAATTAGCCAAAGTTCAAATTACCATTAAATGAGGATGTAACAAGGAGATTGGTTAAATACACTCTCTTCAACACCTCACCTAGTAGAATCGTAAAAGTTCTGCATGTGTAGATTTAAACCATTCCTAAATCAGTTACTTCATTTGAATATTGAATTAGCCAAAGTTCAAAAAAACTTAATCACCTTTAAAGTTCTATCATTTATCAGCTTAGTACGTTAAAGTTCGATCATAAACATACATTAGCCAAAGTTCGAACGGTCTTAATCACCTCTTTTACAAGATTCATACATTTAAAAAAGTTCAACCATAAACATACAGTGCATTAATTACATTGGCTAAATTGCTATATCAAGTCCCTCTACATTCATCCCGACAACCAGTAGCTTTTTTTACATCAGAGCGGTTCATATTTGAATACGAGCAATGTGCAATTTTAATATTAGCCAAAGTTCAAAAAATCTTAATCCCCTTTAAATGAGACTGGATTATAACGAAGCTAACAATATTTTTCTAAAACACAGGCAAAGTTCAGTCATTTATTAGCTTAGTACAGCAAAGTTCAACCATAAACATACAGCGCATTATTACATTAGCCAAAGTTCGAACGATCTTAATCACCTTTTCATTAATTCTTTTACAAGATTCATACATTTAATAAAGTTAATTACATTACGAAGTTCAACCATTAATTACCTTAAAAATTCATCTGAATATTGAATTAAGCAAAGTTCAAACAATCCTCCTTAAAAAACAAACAGTTACTTCATTTGAATATTGAATTAGCCAAAGTTCAAATTACCATTAAATGAGGATGTAACAAGGAGATTGGTTAAATACACTCTCTTCAACACCTCACCTAGTAGAATCGTAAAAGTTCTGCATGTGTAGATTTAAACCATTCCTAAATCAGTTACTTCATTTGAATATTGAATTAGCCAAAGTTCAAAAAAACTTAATCACCTTTAAAGTTCTATCATTTATCAGCTTAGTACGTTAAAGTTCGATCATAAACATACATTAGCCAAAGTTCGAACGGTCTTAATCACCTTTTCATTAATTCTTTTACAAGATTCATACATTTAAAAAAGTTCAACCATAAACATACAGTGCATTAATTACAATTGCCTAAATTGCTATATAAGTCCCCTACATTCATCCGACAACCAGTAGCTTTTTTTTACATCAGAGGTCTTGACCATTAATTTATCCATTATTAGCAAAGTTCAAAAATCTTAATCCCTTTAAATGAGACTGGATTAAAAACGAAGCTAACAATATTTTCTAAAACACAGCAAATTCATCATTTATTACTTAGTACAGCAAAGTTCCATTATTTAAACCATTAATCATTAGCCAAAGTTCGAACGATACTTAATCACCTTTTCATTAATTCTTTTACAAGATTCATACATTAATAAAGTTAATTACATTACGAATGTTCAACATTAATTACCTTAAAAATTCATCTGAATATTGAATTAAGCAAAGTTCAAACAATCTCCTTAAAAAACAAACAGTTACTTCATTTGAATATTGAATTAGCCAAAGTTCAAATACTTAATGAGATTGTTAACAAGGGATTGGTTAAATACACTCTCTTCAACCCTCACCTAGTAGAATCGTAAAAGTTCTGCATGTTAGATTTAAACCATTCCTAATCAGTTACTTCATTTGAATATGAATTAGCCAAAGTTAAAAAACTTAATCACCTTTAAAGTTCTATCATTTATCAGCTTAGTACGTTTAAAGTTTCGATCATAAACATACATAGCCAAAGTTCGAACGGTCTTAAATCACCTTTTCATTAATTGCTTTTACAAGATTCATACTTAAAAAGTTAATTACATTACGAAGTTCAGCCATTAATTACCTTAAAATTATCGAATATTGAATTAACAAGTTCAAACAATCCTCCTTAAAAACAAGTTTGACATTAATTACCTTAAAAACAAAAGTCTTCATTTGAATATTGAATTACCATTAAAAATTACCTTTAAATGAGGATGTAACAAGGAGATTGTTAATACACATCTTCAACCGCTACCTTAGTAGAATCGTAAAAGTTCTGCATGTTAGATTTAAACCATTCCAAATCAGTTACTTCATTTGAATATTGAATTAATAATGTTCGAACAATGTTTAAATGAGGCAGGATATGGAGAAGCTAACAATATCGGATTAGTCAAATTAATTACTTTTCATTAATTCTTTTACCAGATTCATACATTTAAAGTGTTAATTACATTACCTTAAAAACACAAAGTCCATTAATTACTTTTTTAACCAAAGTTCAAACATCTTAATTAATTCCCTTAAATTGGTTAAATACACCTCTCTTCAATCTCCTCTCCTAGTCGATCGTAAAGTTCGCATGGGTAATTTAAAACCATTCTTTAAGTAGTAGAACATTTTCCGTAGCACAAGAATAGAATGCTAGCGTAATGAGTAGCGCACTTGTTCGCGTTGTACAGTTTTTTAGCTTTCTCAGGGAAGACATCCAAGTTCGCTAACTCAAAAAACTCCATACTTGTCAGAGAGAGAAACTCTCCGACCCCTGGGGAGAAAGAGAACCGTCCGAAGACCTCCTACAAAGTACACAGATCTAGACCCTCAAGAAATTTATGTTCTAATACCTTGACTGTTATGATAATGTACGGCTCTTTCAAGAGCAGCTGTGCACCGTAGTCACTAGGTCAAGCCCCCCGCGACACACTTTACCGTGTGGGACACCTTACAACCCTATCCATGGGGTTTAAACGCTACGTCACGATGCGAGAGATAACCCCTCCACCGGGTGTTCCATACCGAGAGAGAGAGAGATATACTTGTCATATCCAGGTTGTTTCCTGTGATCTAGGGATTGAACCTAGGACCTATGGATCTGTAGCCTGTTCCTGAAAACAATTCAATGTTTACTCTCCCCCTCCGCATGAATGAGCCATATTAGTTTCGAGTACAATTATCCTGGGAAGCAAGGTTCGAACCTCGTATTGTTAACCTGAAAACAATTCATTATCCTAAAACACACACACACACCTATACACATACGGGTGTAACTATTCACATTTAACCTGAAAACAATTCATCGATTAAGTACGGTTATCCTAACACACCTGACCATCGGAGGGAGATAGGAATTGGGAAGTGAACCCACATTTGCTGGATACTTCGAGACCTGTGAGAGGGAGAATATACTTGTCATATCTGGAAATAATATTTTTTGAACTTTCCAGACTTCATACTGTTAGAGTGCCTGTCTTCAATCTGGTCCAGACTTCATACTGTTAGAGTGCTTGTCTCTAATCTGTTCCTACTTCATACTGTTAGAGTGCCTGTCTCTAATCTGATCCTGCTTCATATTGTAAGAGTGCTTGTCTCCAATCTGATTCTACTTCATACTGTTAGAGTGCTTGTCTCCAAACTGATCCTACTTCATATTGTTAGAGTGCTTATCTTCAATCTGATTCTAATTCATACTGTTAGAGTGCTTGTCTCCAATCTGTTCCTACTTCATACTGTTAGAGTGCTTATCTTCAATCTGATTCTACTTCATACTGTTAGAGTGCTTGTCTCCAATCTGATTCTAATTCATACTGTTTATAGTGCTTGTCTCCAATCTGTTCCTACTTCATATTGTTAGAGTGCTTTTCTTCAATCTGATTCTACTTCATAGTGTTAGAGTGCTTGTCTCCAATCTGTTCCTACTTCATATTGTTAGAGTGCTTGTCTCCAATCTGATTCTACTTCATAGTGTTAGAGTGTGTTTGTCTCCAATCTGTTCCTACATCATATTGTTAGAGTGCTTATCTTCAATCTGATTCTAATTCATACTGTTAGAGTGCTTGTATCCAATCTGATCCTACTTCATATTGTTAGAGTGCTTATCTTCAATCTGATTCTAATTCATACTGTTAGAGTGCTTGTATCCAATCTGATTCTACTTCATATTGTAAGAATGCTTATCTTCAATATCGATTCTACTTCATAGTGTTAGAGTGCTTGTATCCAATCTGATCCTACTTCATATTGTAAGAGTGCTTATCTTTAATCTATTCTACTTCATAGTGTTAGAGTGCTTGTATCCAATCTGTTCCTACATCATATTGATAGATGCTTATCTTCAATCTGATTCTACTTCATAGTGTTAGAGTGCTTGTATCCAATCTGATCATACTTCATATTGTTAGAGTGCTTATCTTCAATCTGATTCTACTTCATACTGTTAGAGTGCTTGTCTCCAATCTGGTCCAGACTTCATACTGTTAGAGTGCTTGTCTCCAATCTGTTCCTACTTCATATTGTAAGAGTGCTTGTCTCCAATCTGATTCTACTTCATACTGTTAGAGTGCTTGTCTCCAATCTGTTCCTACTTCATATTGTTAGAGTGCTTATCTTCAATCTGATCCTACTTCTTATTGATAGAGTGCTTATCTTCAATCTGATCCTACTTCATATTGTAAGAGTGCTTATCTTCAATCTGGTTCAGACTTCATACTGTTAGAGTGCTTGTACCCAATCTGATCCTACTTCTTATTGATAGAGTGCTTATCTTCAATCTGATCCTACTTCATATTGTAAGAGTGCTTGTATCCAATCTGATCCTACTTCATATTGTAAGAGTGCTTATCTTCAATCTGATTCTACTTCATACTATTAGAGTGCTTGTCTTCAATCTGGTCAAGACTTCATACTGTTAGAGTGCTGTCTTCAATCTGGTCAAGACTTCATACTGATAGAGTGCTTGTCTTCAATCTGCTCCAGACTTCATACTGCTATAGTGATTGTCTTCAATCTGGTCCAGACTTTAACTGTTAGAGTGCTTGTCTCCAATCTGGTCCAGACTTCATACTGTTAGAGTGCTTGTCTCCAATCTGACCTACTTCATATTGTTAGAGTGCTTGTCTCCAATCTGATCCTACTTCATATTGTTAGAGTGCTTATCTTCAATCTGATTCTAATTCATACTGTTAGAGTGCTTGTCTCCAATCTGATCCTACTTCATATTGTAAGAGTGCTTGTATCCAATCTGATTCTACTTCATATTGTAAGAGTGCTTGTCTCCAATCTGATTCTACTTCATACTGTTAGAGTGCTTGTCTCCAATCTGGTCCAGACTTCATACTGTTAGAGTGCTTGTCTCCAATCTGATTCTAATTCATACTGTTAGAGTGCTTGTCTCCAATCTGTTCCTACTTCATATCTGTTAGAGTGCTTATCTTCAATCTGATTCTACTTCATACTGTTAGAGTGCTTGTCTCCAATCCGATTTTACTTCATACTGTTAGAGTGCTTGTCTCCAATCTTATCTAACTTCATATTGTTAGAGTGCTTATCTCCAATCTGATTCTAATTCATTACTGTTAGAGTGCTTATCTTCAATCTGATTCTACTTCATATTGTTAGAGTGCTTATCTTCAATCTGATTCTACTTCATACTGTTAGAGTGTGTGTCTCCAATCTGTTCCTACTTCATATTGTTAGAGTGCTATATATTCAATCTGGTCCAGACTTCAATATGTTAGAGTGCTTATCTTTAATCTGATCCTACTTCATACTGTTAGAGTGCTTGTCTCCAATCTGTTCCTACTTCATATGTTAGAGTGCTTATCTTCAATCTGATTCTAATTCATACTGTTTAGAGTGCTTGTATCCAATCTGATCTACTTCATATTGTTAGAGTGCTTATCTTCAATCTGATTCTACTTCATATGTTAGAGTGCTTGTCTCCAATCTGTCCTACTTCATATTGTTAGAGTGCTATCTAATTGATTCTAATTCATATGTTAGAGTGCTTGTATCCAATCTGATTCTACTTAGTAGTGCTTATCTTCAAATCTGATTCTACTTCATAGTGTTAGAGTGCTTGTATCCAATTGTTCCTACTTCATATGTTAGAGTGCTTGTCTTCAATCTGATTCTACTTCATACTGTTAGAGTGCTTGTATCCAATCTGATTCTAACTTCATATGTAAGAGTGCTTATCTTCAATCTGATTCTACTTCATATGTTAGAGTGCTTGTATCCAATCTGATTCCTACTTCATATTGTAAGAGTGCTATCTTTCAATCTGATTCTAATTCATATGTTAGAGTGCTTGTATCCAATCTGTTCCTACATATATTATTAGATGCTTATCTTCAATCTGATTCTACTTCATATGTTAGAGTGCTTGTATCCAATCTGATTCCTACTTCATATTGTAAGAGTGCTTTGCTCTCCAATCTGATTCTTCTACTGTCATATGTTAGAGTGCTTGTCTCCAATCTGGTTCTACTTCATACTGTTAGAGTGCTTGTCTCCAATCTGATTCTACTATTCATACTGTTAGAGTGCTTGTCTCCAATCTGTTCCTACTTCATACTGTTAGAGTGCTTATCTTCAATCTGATTCTACTTCATACTGTTAGAGTGCTTGTCTCCAATCCGATTTTACTTCATACTGTTAGAGTGCTTGTCTCCAATCTTATCCTACTTCATATTGTTAGAGTGCTTATCTCCAATCTGATTCTAATTCATACTGTTAGAGTGCTTATCTTCAATCTGATTCTACTTCATATGTTAGAGTGCTTATCTTCAATCTGATTCTACTTCATATGTTAGAGTGCTTGTCTCCCAATCTGTTCCTACTTCATATTGTTAGAGTGCTTTATTCAATCTGGTCCATGTAGACTTCTACTGTTAAATGTTAGAGTGCTTTTCTTCAATCTGATTCTAATTCATACTGTTAGAGTGCTTGTATCCAATCTGATTCTACTTCATATTGTAAGAGTGCTTGTATCTTCAATCCGATTCTACTTCATAGTGTTAGAGTGCTTGTATCCAATCTGATCCTACTTCATATTGTAAGAGTGCTTATCTTTAACTGATTCTAATTCTACTGTTAGTGTTAGAGTGCTTGTATCCAATCTGTTCCTACATCATATTGATAGAATGCTTATCTTCAATCTGATTCTACTTCATAGTGTTAGAGTGCTTGTATCCAATCTGATCATACTTCATATTGTTAGAGTGCTTATCTTCAATCTGATTCTACTTCATACTGTTAGAGTGCTTGTCTCCAATCTGGTCCAGACTTCATACTGTTAGAGTGCTTGTCTCCAATCTGTTCCTACTTCATATTGTAAGAGTGCTTGTCTCCAATCTGATTCTACTTCATACTGTTAGAGTGCTTGTCTCCAATCTGTTCCTACTTCATATTGTTAGAGTGCTTATCTTCAATCTGATTCTAATTCATACTGTTAGAGTGCTTGTCTCCAATCTGATCCTACTTCATATTGTAAGAGTGCTTATCTTCAATCTGGTCCAGACTTCATACTGTTAGAGTGCTTGTACCCAATCTGATCCTACTTCTTATTGATAGAGTGCTTATCTTCAATCTGATCCTACTTCATAATGTTAGAGTGCTTATCTTTAATCTGATCCTACTTCATACTGTTAGAGTGCTTGTCTCCAATCTGTTCCTACTTCATAGTGTTAGAGTGCTTATCTTCAATCTGATTCTAATTCATACTGTTAGAGTGCTTGTATCCAATCTGATTCTACTTCATATTGTAAGAGTGCTTATCTTCAATCTGATTCTACTTCATACTGTTAGAGTGCTTGTCTCCAATCTGGTGCAGACTTCATACTGTTAGAGTGCTTGTCTCCAATCTGATTCTAATTCATACTGTTAGAGTGCTTGTCTCCAATCTGTTCCTACTTCATACTGTTAGAGTGCTTATCTTCAATCTGATTCTACTTCATACTGTTAGAGTGCTTGTATCCAATCTGATCCTACTTCATATTGTAAGAGTGCTTGTATCCAATCTGATTCTACTTCATATTGTAAGAGTGCTTGTATCCAATCTGATTCTAATTCTTATTGATAGAGTGCTTATCTTCAATCTGGTCCAGGCTTCATACTGTTATCCTATGATCTAGGGATTCAACCTAGGACCTAGGGATCTGTAGCCTGTTCCATTAGGTTGAACCCGAGACATCTAGATCAGTAGCCTGTTCCATTAGGTCGTTTCCTGTGAACCCGGGACTTCTAGATCAGTTGCCTGTTCCGTTAGGTTGTTTCCTGTGATCTAGGGATTCAACCTAGGACCTAGGGATCTGTAGCCTGTTCCATTAGGTTGTTTCCTGTGAACCCGAGACATCTAGATCAGTAGCCTGTTCCATTAGGTCGTTTCCTGTGAACCCGGGACTTCTAGATCAGTTGCCTGTTCCGTTAGGTTGTTTCCTGTGATCTAGGGATTCAACCTAGGACCTAGGGATCTGTAGCCTGTTCCGAACCCGAGACATCTAGATCAGTAGCCTGTTCCATTAGGTTGAACCCGGGACTTCTAGATCAGTAGCCTGTTCCGTTAGGTTGTTTCCTGTGATCTAGGGATTCAACCTAGGACTGACCACTCAGATCCCCTCCGGTGGTCGCATCTAGGGTTCGAATCTAGGTCGGATCTACTCAAGAGTGGTATTCTGTTTTTTGAAACTAAAAAACCTCCGCGGTATTGAAGTTTTATGTAGAGGGTCTTAACTTTGCTGTACTAAGGTAGCATACTACCCAGGATCCCAATCCATGATACGTTTTACTACCATTTCGAGAATAGAATACACCTACACCTACACCTACACATCGAGACCGTGAGACGACCTGAACCCACATTTGCAGAGAGAGAGGGAGAGAAAACCCTGTCCCCCGTATGCTAGTCCCCCCCGACCCCCTCTCAGCCATCCCGAGTCTGGCGCTTCAACACCCCTCCCCCTCCAGCAGCTCCCAGTCACGTCCTCCCCCCCCATCCTCCTCCGATGTGTCCCCAAAAAAATTTTTTGCCCCCCTCCCCCTCCACCCAAGTCCTCCATCCACACACATCAACCCTCCCAACATCCATTATTATGTTAATGAGTCACAGAAAAAAACCAGATGCTCCACACACTCACCCCTCTGCCACCATCGCGTGCTACAACCCTTCCTATTCCCACATCCCCCCCATCCCCCCATCCCCCCTCCCCCCTGTTGCAGAATTCTCACTTTCCCCTTACTTGATGACAAATTCACAGTACGGTTCCGATGACTGTTGGGGTGAAGCTCACTTGGATACATGCCACGTCAATATCCAATGCGAGGTTATGTCGGTGTACATGTAAAGTGTAAGGTCTAATGATGGCATCCTTAAGGATAGGTTTTCCGTGTGATGTCACTATTCTAGTTCATGAAAGTAATACCAGTTCTCTCTATCAGGGATGCGATGAGTGATGTGCACTTAGCAACGGCTGAGTGTATATTTATCACATACACAAAGAAATACACTCGGAAAAAGATTTAGATACATAAAAAATAGAGGTGTGACTCAGCTACTGTGAATAGTCTGATCAGGTGGTGACGAGGACGTCAGGGCTGCAGGCGGTATGAATAGTCTGATCAGGTGGTGACGAGGACGTCAGGGCTGCAGGCGGTATGAATAGTCTGATCAGGTGGTGACGAGGACGTCAGGGCTGCAGGCGGTATGAATAGTCTGATCAGGTGGTGACGAGGACGCCAGGGCTGCAGGCGGTATGAATAGTCTGATCAGGTGGTGACGAGGACGCCAGGGCGGCAGGCGGTATGAATAGTCTGATCAGGTGGTGATGAGGACGTCAGGGCTACAATCAAGGCTTGGATGTTCTGTGAGAGGCTTTACTTAAATGGTTTCCCACTCTTCCTCCACAAACGCAGATAAACTTATTCTAAATTTTACCTTCCTTATTCCCACCCCATTAGCATGATTTATATAAAAACAGTTGAACAGTGACTATCCTAACTACCGAATAATCGAATCGCCCCAACCAAGACGTAATCCCACGTGGTCGTTATTCCTATCCTACTATAAAATCTATATATACATATATTAATTTGTAATGTTTTATCGCTTTAAAAATATATTTTTATAATAGACATTTTAATTGTGTTTTTTGTATGTAAGAATGATTTTTCCCTTGCTATAAGAATGTTCTATTATCTGAAACACATTTGTCCCGAATTAATTCCAATTGAATAGTTGGCGTTCTACTAAAACTTACACGTATAATCCAAACAGGTAACATACGCGGCGAAATAAAAAGTATAAACATCCAGTAAACAGCTTAAGCCCAGTGAAAGAAAACCTTTTGTAATTGAAAAAGCAGATTAAAAACAGTTGTGTTCTGGTATCCAGCAAACGTAAATTGGCAATTGTTTAAAATGTAAATGAATAGGACGTTGGTAATTTGTGTAGATACTCTTACCGTCAACTTTCTTAATATTATTTTATGTATTTATCACCACGCCTTATGACCCGTTTGTGCTATACGCATAAGTACTAATTATGCCAATGGGTTAGGAGTTGGGAAGGTTGAATTTTAGAGGAAGTGAACCAGCATTTTTGTCGAGGTAGAGGGGAAAGCCATTTAGGAAAAACTACCACCAGTTCACCCGACCGAGATTCGAACCTCAATCTCCCCGTCCTTGACAATCTGTCTCAATACGACTAGCGCGTTAGCTAACTAGGCCACCGAGGCGGGTGATTTTCTTAACACAAACAAGAATACATAATAACTGATTTGGATTTGTTGCTAGTAACCATATAGTTTATTTAATTTAAATCAGTTTAAAAATGACACCCTGACACGGGAATCGAACCAGGGACCTTTGGCTTAGAGCACCAATTCTCTACTATTGAATGAAGAATAATCCTGAACACGAGGCGAATCCTGGATAGCTAAGTGATAGAGAATACTGTGTGATAATTCGAAGGTCGCGGGATCGATTCACATGTCCAGATGTTATTTTCAACTAATTTAAATTAATTTAAATGTGGTTCCATCCATATAGACAGTTCTGTGATTACAATTACTAGCCTGTGTGTGTGTATTCGTATCATTTATACCAAAAACTGCATTGGGATCTGCAGCTGTACACAGGGCAGTAAGACAAATGATTGTCGTGAGATAGCACCACTGTCGGTTTTGTCCGCAACAGCACGGCCCGGTTAATAGGTAATAAAGAATATGAGCAAGTGTGAGAACTGTTGATAAAAAAGCAGTTTGTAGTCTAGGGCCACACGAACTATTTTTCTGGCTGCGCTAGAGCCTATTTCCATGAGTGTATTTAGCAGCGCTGCTCTCGCGCTGACAATATTAAACCCATGTTTCCTTTTAAGATTTTGGTAATAAAATCACAAATTTGGCAGTTTTGGACCACCCTCCGTCCCTTAAACAGGAATAAAGATGAGTTTATGAATTATATAAATTACTGGTAGTTATTAACGAGACTTGTAAACTAATGGTGCGAAATAATTCACAATAATTCGCAATAAGCATTGCTGTATATTAAATATAAATTTCTTGTATTAAACTGGTAAAAATTAAAAATGTATAGCATCATGATATATTTTTAAATTTACATGTGATTCACCCTCCCCCATTCTTTCCTGTCTCTCTCTGTATTACGTAAGCTTTGTTTGAACCTCCCCTCCCCCATAAGGTATTTACGTAATACTTGAATTTGGAATAAACATTCTGCACGATTATTTCAACGATCTTGTTTTTTCTTGCTGTGTCCAGATGACTTTGAATCCCAAACGGCTGGTAGCAGCTCTAGCTTACTAATAAAAAATTTCACATCTAAGCTCTCAAAGGATTGTTGGGGATTGTTTTATAGTAATAAATAATACTATACTTATTAGACTAGAATAAAAACACATGGTTCTATTTTAAAAGAGTCACGCGTAAATTTAGATTTAATGTACAGCAATGCTTATTGCGAATTATTGTGAATTATTTCGCACCATTAGTTTACAAGTCTCGTTAATAACTACCAGCAATTTATATAATGCATGAAAAGTTATATTAATTCCTGTTAGAAGGACGGAGAAAGGGGAAGGAGGGGGTACAAAATGGCCAAAAATATGATTTTATTACTGAAATCTTAGAAGAAAACAAGGGTTTAATATTGGCAGCGCGATAGCAGCACTACTACGAGCGTTAGCAGCGCTGCTAAATACGCTCGTGGGAAAAGAGCCCTTAGACTAAGGCCATGGGAACGATTTTTCTCGCTCGAACCTAAGCAACAAAAGACGAACAGGATGCAGCAGAAGCGTAGTCGCAACAGAAAAACTCGTTAAGAGGGAGGTCACACAGAGTGACAATAACCGCTGGTCGCCCATGAATTCTCTCCAGTGCTGTCTACATTTCAGTCGCGTAAGCATCATTCCTATTAATTATACAAACCAGAAAAATGAGTTGCCACTCCAAGTTGCGTGGTGTAGGTGTAGCCGCAACATCATTAATTGTAGTCCGTCAATGGGAACGTTTCAACGCGTATAATATTGCTTCACCATCAATAAAACCGATGATATTGTCATTCATTTTGAATATCGAATATTATAACTCATAACAAAAATATAACACTTATCACAGCGCAAGAAAACGGGGCTTGGGGTTACACTTGAATGACAAATGGAGGAAAGGGATGCCACAGCCCTGGTGGGGGGGCGTCCCTCGGTTTTAGTCGCACGTGTGGCAGGATATGTCGCCTGGAAAATAGACCCTGGCCACGTGTGTGACCCTGATGCAGTCCAACGTGAGATGGCCTTAAAGCCGAATCTGACAATATTGTTCTCGGTGACCAAATGACTGTTTGAACTAAAGAAAACTTACAGTTTGTAACATGTTGAAAATCAACCAATAAGTGTATTGTGGTAAATCAAAATAAATAAGACTAAAATATAATCAAGGGCACCTAAATTAAGTTACCCACCTCTGCAGCTACGTGATCTAATGCGCAGTTTGGCAGTAAACTAGACTGATGATAATAGGGGGATCGAGTTTCGAATCTCGGTCGGGATTACCGAGGGTGTTTTTTCCAGAATTGTTTTACACTCTCCCACCACGTAAATCCGGGTACAATTCATATTAATATAACATCCCTAATCCCTAAAACCACTATCGTATTTAGTACCTAAGCATATAGCCCAAACGCATAGTAAGAAGCTGTGCTAAAAAGAATAAAAAAATAATAGGACGATGTCCCTCGCCTGGTGAGAACAGTCCTGATTAATTCATCACATCTAAATTTAAGGTGATACAAAGTGATATCTCATTCAGATTAACATGATAATTTAAAAAGCTGATTACGCCTCAAACTTGTTTTTAAAGTGCTGTTTTTTCTTGCCTCTACACATTGTACATTGTACAATATACATTAGGGAACAAGAGTAAAAATATATTATCACATAGTCTGATTAAATAGAAAGTAATTTATGTTAGATTAAGACAATGCTATCTGTAATATCACAAAATTTAACATTGATGCAAGTTTTAGTTAATTTTATATACAGGGGAAATTTAAAATAAATCATGACTACAACAATAAAGGACCTTGTTTAGATAACGGCCAGTGTCGACAGTAATAATTTTTAAATATTTATACTCATTTATGTGAAAAGATAACTTAAATTCCTGATATAAGTTTTGTAATTTATTCATTTTAGTTGATACTTTTGAACACATGGCTTATTTTTAGTAGCAAAATCTATGGGGTAGGAATGAGGAGGGTAGCTCTAAAAAGTGTACCCACATTAGCGGGAGAATAGTATAGGAGAATCAAGTGTAGAAATCTACCTCCTCCAGTGACCTCTCTGCCAAGATTAAAATCTCTCACTGGCAAACTAGTCTATTGTAATTTTGATGCCTTACTTGGACCAGGCCTAGGTTTTTTTTTTTTTTTTTTTTTGAAGGGCCACAATGAGATTTTAAATGTAAGAATGGGACAACAATCTATTTTTTTCAGTTAATGCAGTTTATTGTTTAAGAAATTAATAAAATAATATATACAACAATAAAAAGGAGGACATGTAAGTAATTTCATAATGAAACAGAACTTTACTAGCAGAATGCAATTTTTTAATATATTTTATCATGTTTTTAATGTCAAGAGTAATTCTGATATTTTTAACTATACATTTATTATGCATTATATATATATATATATATATATATATATATATATATATTATATAGGTGTATTTTCCCATAAGAATAGCTATATTTTTAAATTCTGGTATTATTAACACTGAAAAAAATATATAAATAATTCAATGTTAAAAACCCCAGAATTAAAATATATATATATTATAGAGAGAGAGAGAGAGAGAGAGAGAGAGAGAGGGAGAGAGTTTGGCCTATTTGACCGCAAGCGATGTAGTAGCCAGTTCAGTCACCGTGACCTTTAGCCGCTCTGTGGGAACAACGTTGCCCGAGATATTGAGATATATACCTTGGAGGTTGCCTAAACGTCATACCTGCAACGAGATGACGTCATGATGTTGATTAACTGATTATGAAAGTGGAAATATTAAACTTATCTCAAGCCTAACTAACCAGACCATCGTGACCACAGGGACAGTCCCCCAATTGGTGAAAACACCTACGCAGCCGCTTGGAACCTAACCCGGGACCTTTAGATGAGTAGACAGGTTTTCTGACTACTAAACCAAGAGGCCAGTCATATTATTTTTAATAGATGATAGCCGCATAAAAATACCTTACGGGCTGCATTCGTTCCTAGGGCTGTATTTTACCCAGGCCTACCTTACCCTACCATGCGATCACTAACACTGGTACCAGCGTGGTCTGCGTATGAATTAAGTTAAGTACTAATATCAAACATCAATACGTATAATCATCTAGGTCCTCCCCTATGGCCGATTTGCCGATTAAAAACCTTTCCTGGCAATTCAAAATAATTATAACTACTCATGTAGCTTTATACGCCATTGGATATGTTTTGCACGCGTCACATTGGAAATATGGCGCCAACTTAGACAAATGGAAGCTAAATATATAGAACTTTGGTCAATGTTGTAGTGAGATTTTATTGAATGTGTTTTAAAACTTTCAAGTCGTGAATAAGGTGTAAAAGATTCACCAAGCCATCAGAACCTAGCTTGGAGTGGCATGAACCCATACCGAGGGGGTATTGGGGAGGTGTGCACCCAAATTGGGTTGATATTAATTCAATGTATAACGATGTTGAACCAACCCAGCCGGGAAGGGAATACACCTTGAATGATCCGAACCCCGCTGGGAACTGTGCGACCACAGCTCGGAGCATTGTAAACTCGGCTAGAATAAGTTTGGGAAATACCTCCTCACTCACGTGTTACATTGTTCACTCCCTAACAATATGAGCAGAGTGATGCACGGACAGTGTCGGATGTAACGTTCCCAAGTTGTGTGGTTTGACGGGGTTGCCTCTGCTCCAATTTCCCCCGCTTTGCCTCCTCTATTCAACCAACAAACTCCCCACTGAAGACGTGAATAGAAGCGTGAGGCTTTGTACACAACTTGCGTCAAACCATTACATAAAGTTCATGTCATTTTTTAAAACGAAACCTTATTCAGAAATACAGCTCTCATTGTTGTTATCTTGCATACGCATGTGTGTATATGTGAGTGCATCACATCTC